>VXBR01008347.1:259605-333019 GCA_013400215.1 Cisticola juncidis | reverse complement strand
GGTTTGGATTTAAAAAATTTTTTTTTTTGTAGCTAGTTTTTTGGGTTTGGGTTTTTTTTTTTAAATGAAATAATAGATGTGGAATTGAGATGATAGAAGGATAAACTACACTGGGGCTTCCTTCTGTACCTTGTTGGTGCAATCAACACAGATGGCTAAACTGAGGTCCAGCACTTCAGACACACAAAGATAAGGTAAGGAGTGAAGCACTTTTTAGAAGGGCTGAACCACTTTTCCATGTCAGTAATGCCATATCAGGAATGCTCTTTGATTTTTTCCCTCCAAAATAACAATATGTGAAGTTGTATGAAGAATATTTGGTAGGAAACCTCAATTGTTTGTAAAGCCACTTCTGGAAGTTCTGTAAATGAGCTTTTCAAGCAATTTACAGAGGTGTGAGGTCAATTTCCATTGAATTTTAATGGGATTTGTGCATCTGTTATTTCAGTCTTGAACAAAATTCTAAAACTGTTGGTTTTCACAGGAACATTGCTTAACTGCCTTCTTTGTACTGTAGTAAAAAAACATCAAAGTCCTATAAATACAAATCAATATAATGGACAAAATTACCATTTGAAAATTGTAGGCTACTATAGCATTTTAAAGAAAACATTTTTAATCTACCTAATCCCTATTCAAATAAATCCAACAACTACTTTAAGAGGCATATAATGATCTAATGTACTCAGCCAGCTCTGTGTCTCCTTGAATAACTCAAAGGGACAAAACAAAACAAAATTCCAGCCAATAGCCAGATGGGGATATGGCACAACTTAGTAAATTAAAGAAAGATGGGAGACAGATGGAGGCCTTTTCAGAAGTCAGATTTTGGTAGTTGGAAAGGACAGTGATACTCCGGCTGTGATAAAATCCCAGCAGATTGGACTTTAAAAAGCTGTGGGTAATGTGTGGTCACAGCCTGACATTAAAAGTCTGTAAACTGTTTGCATAACTCCACAGATCTCCTATGCCTCAGATACAACTTATTTCTCAGGAGCATTGCTGGGGTATTTGGGCATGAGCAGTGCTGGAACACTGGGGATGCCGTGAGGAGCAGCATCAGGAGGGATTTCAGAGCCCTGACCTGAGCCCCTCAGCCCTGCCTCGAGGTGAAGGGCCCCACTTGACTGCCTTTCAGGGCAGACACAGAGATCCTTCTCCCTGTCCACCCTGGAACTTCCAGCCTATTTTCTCTCCATTTCAATGTCAGTGAGCAGAGTCACTGCAAAGTGCTTTCCCACACTCCCCCTTCCACTCCTTCCTTTTCAGCATCGTGGGAAATCCTGTGCCCACACTTTTCATGAATATTCTCTAAACGACTGAATGTTTGTGTGGGGGGATCAGTTACACCATC
Organism: Cisticola juncidis; assembly: GCA_013400215.1. Lineage (NCBI taxonomy): Eukaryota > Metazoa > Chordata > Aves > Passeriformes > Cisticolidae > Cisticola > Cisticola juncidis. The sequence goes on along the minus strand of VXBR01008347.1, from coordinate 331,665 downwards.
CTGTACTTTGAGGGTTTGTTGCTGTTACAGTATTTCCTCTTTGGCTGCATTTCTTTCCCTGCTCTCCCCTTTTTGCTAGGGATACAGCACATTAGACCTTACCATGTTCACATGGGAGGCTTCTGCTTTCCCCAAATCATTTGTATCTCATCAAGCTGAACACACTGACAATTACCAGGTGGAATGCTGGCTGCTCTTTTGAACTGACATAATTTTTTATCCAGGTTTTCAACCTGCTAACGAAGGCACTCACAGTTACCTGCCAAGGTGCTACTCCCTGTCTTTTCCATTTCTCTAACGTAGTGGTTTAGGTGAAATTCATATTAGGATGCCACAGAGTGAGGGCATGGCCATCAACAGAATGTACAGTGACCTACATGGCCTGGCACGTCTTCCCATCCTTGTTGTGCCTCATGTGAAGTCCACTCCAGGCTACAAATACTTGAGCCTGTGTTTCCTGGGTGACACACCACCTCTCCTCTCTTTAGTTCTCCCTGTGGACATCTTGTTCTTTTTCATTTTTTTCAGATTAGAAGCTTTCCAAAGGCAGAGACACTTGATCATCCTCTCAGCTTCACTGAGCATGTTAAGTCTGTGCTGCACATCAACAGATGTCACATTGTTTGATGGATTATAGTTTAAGAGCGAAAATATGGCCATCCTAATGAAAGAGACACTTGTGAAGGTGGGAACTACAGACCATGGAACATTTTGTAGTCATTGACACAGCTTGGCAAAGTCCTATTTATTTACAGCTGCATTTTGCCCTGTAGCATGAGCCTGATTGTAGTGGTAGGAGGGTGAAGGAGGAGGAATACTGATGATGCTTGTAAATGCTTCGGGTCCTTGCTGTCTCAGAATCACACAATGGATAAGGTTGGAAGGGACCGTGTCCACTGCTCTAGCTGTGATAATTACTCTGTATCTGAGCAATGCACTTTCTTTAGCAAGTGGTTTGAGTTGCGTGTCTGGGTGTGAACAGACTGACCTACTTCAACTTCCTTTGCAATTTCTAAATTTCCCTGTTTACCCCTTTCATTGTCAGCTTGCTCACTGTTGCTTATAATCAGCAGGCTTTACTGCCTTTGTGGTTGGTTTCTCCAGACACAATTAAATTGTCTGCGATTGACATCTGGCTCTGCTGAGGTTTGGGTTGCATCTTCTTGGCTGCCTCAACGTCCTCCTTGATTTGGGATTCTGATCACTGCCTGCCCGGGCATGGCACATCATCAATGGGCACTTTCATTCCTGAGGACTCCCTTGTGCCTACAATAAGGCAGTGAAGTGTTTCTGGCTCTCAGAGCACTCCGGAAGGTTATTTCAAGACAGCCTCAGCTGTTGTGTCTGTTGTGCATGCTGGAGCCTGCAGCAGGACTGCATGGAGCTATAGTAATTCCTAAGGGACCCCATTCCTTTGCAGGAGGGCAGTGAGCTCTCCAGGGCTGGGGTCTTCCCCATCACACCCAGCCAGAGGTCTAACTTGGAGTGTCCCTTGGTCCTTCAGTAGCTGATAAAGTTCTGACAAAAAACTGATGCATGGAAGAATTTGTTTTCTTCCTGCTGTCCATGATCTTGCCAAAGGGTCAAAGCAAGACCTCCTGGTACCTCTCTTGTGCCCCTTCTCTCCTCTGCTCTTTCTTCTGGCTTAACCCAAACTCAGCCCCAGGCAGCCACTCCCTCCCTCCACCAGTGGGATGGGGGAGAGAATCAGAAGAATAAAAGTTAAAAAACTCATGGACTGATATACAGAGAGTTTAATAGCAAAAGCCTTGTGTGCCAGCAAAGCAAACCAAGGAATTCATGCACCACTTCCCATGGGTGGGCAGGTGTTCAGCAGGGCTCCATCATGTGTAACGGTGACCTGGGGAGACAAACAGCATCACTTCTAACATTCCCCCCTTCCTTCTTCCTCAGCTCTGCAGGCTGATCATGATGCCATATGGTACAGGACATCCCTCTGGTCACTTGAGGTCAGCTGTGTCACATGCTCCCAGTGTCACAAGCACCTGCGGTCCCCTCACCAGTGCGTCAGCACGGGCAGCAGAAAAGGCTTTGGTGCTGTGCAAGTGCTGCTCAGCAATGACAAAGACACGTCTAAATTATAAACACTGTTTTCAGCAAATCCAAAACACAGCCCCGTACCTTCACCCACAACAAAGAAATTTAACCCTACCCCAGCCCAAACCAGCACCCTGTTACGGAGCTTTCTCTCATTTAATGTGTAACAAGCTGTGCTATCTACACCTTTCATCTGCAATGCTTCTTTTAATCCCTTAATTTCAGGTTTGTGAAACACTGTAGGTGGTGACAAGAAGAGGGTTCATCTTTTCCGTGACATACTCTTGTGTTTCTGGTGAACAGCCCTGAGCCTTTCCTATGGATGCACTTGGCCTCTTGCTTCTGGGAAGAATTTTTGTATTTTATTGTTGTAGTTTTTGATGAAGTGCACCCTCTTGGTCTTGGGCCTAAAAGCTCAGGTACATGCAATCTCACAGCCTACAGCTTTTCTTTGTCAAGTTCATTGACAAAGAACTTTAGTGGATTAAATGGCAGGTACCCAATCTAGAGATGTCACTCATTGGAAAGTTTGACATGGCCAGTTTTAATTTTCATACTAAATTTCCTGAATTTTGTGCTCCTGTGCTTGCTTGCCTGGCCATGGTCAACCATGACCATCACTAAATGCTTTCACAAGTGGGAGCCTTAAAACTTGACAGATTGTCTTCTCACTGTGTCTGAAGTAGCTCCTATCTTTCCTGCAGAGACCCTCAACATTTAACCTTCACCTCCCAGTTTTTCCTGTTTTGAGCTTTTTGTAATTCTTTCTGGTTGGAAGCTCTTCAAAATATTCATCCAATCTATCTTGTTATCACTCACTGTAGGAAAGGATTCCTCTTTTCCCCTGTTTTTTTTTAATGTACTTTTCCTCTGTCTGCTTTGCTCTGGTGTTTCCAGCCACGTGCTTTTTGATGCTCTCTAGACACCACGTTACAGATGTGCTCGTTCATCTCTGCTTTGCCCAGTGGGATCTCTGCACCCACGCAGAGGCTGCCATGTATCTTTATTTTCTATAGCCCAACAGGAGATATTCTGCACGCCTGGAGTATACTAAATGAGTATGTGTCAGGAGCTGACCAGTTTGAAGTTATAGGGTTTCTTTAATATGCCCAACTAACAAGGCTAATTATTTCTTTTAAGTCTGTTTTAAATATGTAGGATTTTTTGTTGTTGTTTTATCTCTGACTTCTTATGCAGAACATCAATCTTTGGTAGATCATTTATGTAAAATGTATAATTTCTAAAGTAATGTTCTTCCCTTCTTACTCTTGCTCTCAGCTCTCAACGCACCCCCCCACCAAAACCAACAAAAAGTGACACTGACCGTGCTCTTTCCCATTTTCCTACCAAGAGGCAGGCCTTTATCTGATCTATTTTTCATGGCATGCTTCCATGGTCCCTATATTTAATCTTTTACACTTGGTGGCTGATCTGTAGTAAGATTTCTAAAGTAAGCAAAGTAAATTCATGCAGCACACAGCCCTCTAATACCACTGTGCTCTAGTCTGGGTGTATTTTGGAGCTGCTTCCCAGCTCTGTGTTCAAAGAACTACCAAAGTCAGCTGGAAACTCAGTGCCCCACAGTGATCCATGAGGAGATGCAGTGGCTCAGAATTGCTGCTGGGCTCAAACTTCCCTGGAGATAACCCAGGGATCTTCTGCTCTGGGCAGAGACTGAGCCTGGCCCTGCAGGGGCTCTTCCAACTTGCACTAAATGAGACATCCATTATCTGTGCCAAGGTGGGGAATTGTATTATTAAGTTCTAGCACTCGTTGCTCTGATCTCATGCACAAAGGCAATCTATTAATTGCATCCTTCCTTGATTAGACAGTCTTCTCCCAAGCACCTGAGCTGCACAGAGGTTCAGGCCCTGCCACAAGAGCCCTGAACAAGCCCTGGCTCCATGTTTGAGGGGCAGAGCTGTTCTGGGCTTCGGCTGCTGGTGAACACACTTGTATATCAGAGAAATATCTAAATCCTCAGTTTTGCACCCATGACCCTAACTATATAAAGAGAAATCCTTTTTATCCTTGTGGGTTTGGTGCAGAAATCTGCAGCATTGTGGCAGGATGGAGAAACGCTGCTGCCTTCTGGAAGCGTCTCCTTCAGAAGCCCTCAGAATTAGGCTGCAGGAGCGGCCATTTCAGTCCATGCACACACAGGCCTCAGTGGAGGACAGACAGGAAGGGCCTCCTGGATGATATTTTCCAGCAAGGTTTACTTCAGCATGCCAAAGGGATCAGGGACAGAAGACCAGGAAATGTGGTCTGCGTGGCTTAAGTATGGAGTCTAGGAACCCATGGTCTGAAGGCACAGGGGCGGTACAAGGGCAGGGCAAGGGGCAGTGAACCTGTGGGGGGATGAGGGACGAACGATTAGGGAGAGCAGGGTCAAGTGGCCAGCGGGGGAGGCAATCCAGGAGAGACTGGCAGCAGTTCTCCAGGACACCATGGGGGAAGCAATCCAGGAGAGACTGGCAGCAGTTCTGCAGGACACCATGGGGGAGGCAATCCAGGAGAGACTGGCAGCAGTTCTGCAGGACACCATGGGGGAAGCAATCCAGGAGAGACTGGCAGCAGTTCTCCAGGACACCATGGGGGAAGCAATCCAGGAGAGACTGGCAGCAGTTCTGCAGGACACCATGGGGGAAGTCCTCTCTCAGCCTAGGGAAGGAAACCATGGTACATTCTTCCAGGGCAAAGCCTGGAAGTTTCCCTGAGGGGCTTTTTAGGGTTCCCACAGAAATCTTGATATCAAGTTCCACTGATGATCACAGTGTGTCTAATTGTGAATTTCAGCATTACCTCATTTACACCTGGACTAATTTATAAGAGCTGATTCACAGGAACAGCCATGGCTGGAGAAACAGGGATCCTCTCTTCCTTTATTTGTCTCCCTGGGCCTTGACTAATCCTGACATGAAGGGAGTGGACCCATGAATAATTTTTATCCAGCATAACTTGTTTTCCCCTGATGGAGCTGCCAGATCAATCAGCAGAAACCAAATTGGGACCAGTTTGAGGTGACTGCCCTTTGTTTGCCATGGCTTTCTGAGCTGCCTCCGTGAGAGGCTGGTGGGGGCTCCTGGGGCACTGCACTCCCATCCCCGACTTAGCTGCACCAGCTCACGAAAAGGCGGGAACAGCTTCAATTCACGCACGAGGTGAAATGGCAAGTGCAACTGTGAGCCTGAAAGGGAAGTGCCAGAAAGCAAGAGACAAGCTCCTGCTTGTCATTTAGCGGAGACAAACACGAGCGCCACCAAAACAACAGCATTATCCGATTAGCAAAGCGCCCGCAACGCGACAGGAGCGGATCTGAAAGGGCAGGGAATCTGTCAGCTGTGGTTGCAACACCACTGCCAGTGCCACAGTGCATTAACTGGGAATCAGGAGAGGTGGGGCAACAGGTGTCACTGCAATGGTGCTGAAAGGGACACTGTCACAGCTTGCAGACCTGAAATGTGACCTCTCCATCTCCTGCGTGGGTGTGCAGGAGGTGCAATGTTGTATTGCACTGAGGGCTCCTCTGCCTTGTGGCTCCATAGTGACATCCAAGGATGCAACAACCCTGAGCTTGTGAAACTCAGCACTGACCTTGTTCACAGCCCAGAATAAGCAGAGGATTGCTTTGAGTGGGAATGCCTCAAACAAAGTGTCTGGTATGGCCATGCTTGGTATAGCTGTGGTGAACTACCACATCTCTGCTGCCCTAGAGAGCTGTGATTCAGAAATCAGCTTTAAAAGCACCCAGACACTTTTAACTTGTTTTCCCCTTGCCACATTCTCTTCCTTCCCATAAGGCAAAAAATGTATTCAAATTCAATCAGAGTATAAGTTATACAGATATATTATACAATGATGATGATAATGATGATGATGATGAATGGCATAATAGCTGTCTTTTTTACACATACACAGATGTGAGTGCCACCACATGCTTACATTATAGAAAATACTCAGTATATGAACTATCACCTAAGCATGGTTTATCTGATCATATTTTTACTCTGAAGGGTAATTGGTAAAAATAATGAACTCTGAAAAATGGAAAGTGCTTATAGGGTTTTCCATGGGATCTTCTGCTCAATGACCTGCATAAAACAGGTATGGTTCACACAAAGGGCTGATATATCATGCCCATCTTCCACTTTCAAGATAGTACAGTCCAGTTCATTAGGTCGCCTAATAGATTCAGTTTATTATTTAAATCAATCAGCCATGGGTTGTTAAGCTGCCTTGAGACTGTGCTTTAGATGCAGAGATGTGCACCCTCACTAGTACCTTCTCCAGGTGGCACAGACACACACCTTTCTCAAGAAATCAAAACGTTGAAAACATTAATTGGTGGAGAAATGATAAAAAGCTTGGTCCTGGAATGCAGTACTGAAAATTGCACTGTCAATACCAACATGGGACTGGACTTCCAGAACTGGGAAATGCAGTTCTTGTAGACCTTGGCAGCTGGGCCTCTGGGTTGTGTCCTCCACAGCATGGCTCAGGTTTAGTCAGGTGGACTGGACTGAGTGCAGCATGGCAGAAAAGCCAGGCCAGTCCCTATTTGCACCCACGCCATTTCAGTGGATGTGCCATAGAAGGGATGAATTTTCAATGTCTTTTGTGTTCTGGGACTCCATAACACCACCAGGTGAAAATGTGCTCTCCACCAGCCAGGGAAGGGATCAAAACTCCTGTGAGAGGGGAGATATGAGCCCTCCCTGGCCATTTATCTGCTGCTTCCTGGCGTGCTGGGGCCAGGGTGAGCATCACAGGCTGGAGTGAATTGTGGGTATTGCCCCTGCCCTTGCACAGCCACCCTTTGGAGGGATGGAGCCCCACCACGAGAGAATGGAAAGGTCTCCTGTTTCACCTCCTGAATATGCCCTTCTTCAGGCAGCAGCAATCATGGAATTATAGAACCACAGAGTCCCAAAATGGTTTGAGGAGGAAGGGACCATAAGGATCAACCCCCCTGCAGTGAGCAGGGACATCTCCAGCTAGATAAGGTTGCTCAGAGCACTACTCTATGTAGTGCCTTTTTTCAATCCACTTCTTAAGAGCAGCTTATTTTTTTCCCAGAGAGGTGACAGAGTTTGCTGTGATTTTTTTGGGCACCTGTGCACACAGCATGGCTTGTTTGACCACAAGCAGAGGACTGGCATGGCCTTGAAAAATGTATCTCACTTACTAAAAAAGAGAGTCTATTATTCTCAAATACAAGACACTGGTTGGCAAGAGAGAATTAGGAAGGCTGAGGAACAGTCACAGCCATAGATTTTCCAGTTTGGAAATAAGTCAGTGACAAACACAACAGCTCATTTGTCCCCCAGGTAGAATTTTCCTCGTGACTACTGTAACTGTGCAGGGTGTCCAGCATTTGAAACCCTCCTGGGATAGTGTAATGGTTTTACCCAGCTTGCAATTGAGTACCAAACAAGCACTCACTCACTCACTCCTCAACCACCCACTCCAGGGGGATAAAGAAGAGAACTGGGAAAGAAAAATAAAACTTAACTGTGGGTCAAGATGGATTAATAATCAAAACAAAGTAAAATACATATTTAAAAAATTAAAAATGATAGCACTATTAATAATAATTGTAATTAAAAGGAAAGGCAGAGAAAGAGAAAACACAAGAAAAACAAGGCATACACAATACAAAGTCCTTGACAAACACTACTTAGCAAAAACTAAAAACACCAGTGTGTTATCCGTATTATTCTCATCCTAAATCATGAACACAGACTTGTGCCAGCTACTGTAGAGAAAATAAACTCTATTTTAGCCAAAGCCAGGACAGACAGGCAGCTATGTGCAACCTCCAATGCAGGATAAAATGCAAATAAAAGGGCAAGATCCTTCTTCTTTGCTCTTGTCCATGCCAGCCTTTGCTCTTGACCCTGCTGCTGTGCACAGTTGTCCTTCCAAAGCCCAGCAAAGCCATCCAGACAGGGAGCCAGGGGGAAAAGGTGCTGGATGTGTGAGCCCTGCAGGATCCTGGCAGGACAATGATTCTCCTGCAGGCTGTCAGGGGCTGACAGCCCTGGCCCAGGGGCTGGTACAGGGCAGCCTGTAGGTAACAGCCCCTCAGGCTTTGCATTTGCTATGGGATAGGCCCCTTAGGTGCTGTATTAATGGGAGTTTTGTGGGGCAGGTAACCTCTAGGCAGGGTTGGTAAGCATCTCTCGCTTCAGTAAGTGCACCTGTGTTCGGGGTCACAGCTCCCACTGACACAAACCACACTCACCCTGTAACTCCCCCTGGTTTTGAGCCTGTAGCTGCCTTTATGTCCCAGAGTCTGACCTGTCCTGGCTGCAGACACAAGCAGTTGGTATTTCTTGGCACCATTGTTGTGATGGCATTAAAGGATAATTCCCTTTTTTCAAGTTTCAACTATTTCTGCAAAAATTTCCCTTCCTGGTATTGCAGGAGAATGGGTGAGGGAAAATATGGACTCCAGTGCTGTATGAATCCATAGGAGACCTAGCCCTGGTCAAGTCAACTCTTCATCTCTTTTGTTTATTGAAAAAAAAGAAAAACAAACAAACAAACAAAATAAACCACAAAGAACCCAACCAACAAAACAAAAACAAAACCAAAAACCCCAACAAAACAAAACCCACAGAAAACACACACACACACAAAAAAACCCACTACTAAAATAGGGACAGATCTCTAAAAAGTGAAAACTGCAAATACAGTTGCATTAATTTAAAATATAATTATATTAACAAAAAATGCAATTCTTGACCCTAGATACTTTAAATGTAACATTTAATTGATTCCTAGTTCATGTTTCAAAGCTAATTACAGCTTGTTGAAGTTCTGGAAACTTCTGCAATGGAAAAAATCAGGTTTTTCTCCCTTGTAAAACTTTCCCTAGAGGTCTGCCAACCCTTCCAGCAATAATAGAGAATAAAACTCTAGTGAGTATTAAACTGAGGGATCTTTTTTTTCTCTTTATACTAAAATCATGACACAGCATGGAAATCAGCCTCCCCAGGGAGCCCCCATGCTCTGTGGGAGAATTCCCTTAATCCCCACGACTCTGCAGCCCAGGCAGCTTTTCCTTTGGGCCCGGAGCTGAACAATCCCACTTCCCATCCCATAAAGAGCTGCTGAGACAGGCACTGGAGGGCTGATGTAGGGATTGCAGCCCTGCTAAGGGTATCTCAGAGGATGCTTATGGTTCCATATGAAAAAAAAATATTTTCCCACATGTACTTTATTTTTGAAGTGAAGTAATTACATCAAAACAAATGTGTGCTCAAAGAAGCTTACAGCTGTGAAATTAGGCACCCATAATCTATGAAATGCCAAAATTTAGATTGCCCAAAGCAAGTCTAATGCAGCTCTGTGCTCATTGCACTGATCCCAACAGCCTACACAGCCTTGTAATCATTGCTTTTTTTTTTTTTTTTCTTTTCCCAGGGAATATTCCAAGCTGGAAGGAACCCATAAGGATCGAGCCCTGTGCCCTTGTTTGTTCCTCCCTTGACAACAACAGTCTTAGCTCCTTGGCATGACTGAATTCCCCTGACATATCCAGGGAGAGCTCTGATCCCACCCCATGGCCTGCAGGCAGCTCCACGCTGCAAGAAGAGCAATCCTCACAATTCCTGCTCCCCTGATGGTTCCTCTCTCTGACACAGCGTGGAGCAGCAGCTGAGATGTGCCCACCACAGAGGTGTTTGAAAAGCTGCCTGGTACAGCTTGGGTTGGCTCCAGAGCCACCCCTGGCCCCAGTGTCACACGTTGTCCCGGGGGCTCTGGCACCACCTCTGAGCTGTCCTCACCCCACCGTGGGCTGGGCTGTCTTTGCTTCCCACGAGAGCACAGGGAGAGCTGGAAAGGAGGAGAGGCTGGAGGCATCTTTTTGTCTGGAGTGAGAATGGGGTCCCCAGAAAATAAGTGTGAAGTAGCAGAGGGAAGTGTGGACAAGGAGGATTTTTCCAGCAGCATCAAATGTGCTGTTGGCCTCCTTAATTAGAGCTCCCATTACTGACTGTCTTTCCACAGGGAAAAGCCCTGGGGCCAAGCTCCCCAGCGTCATCCTGGACCACTTCTTCCTAATTTGACAGCCCAGCTTGGAGGGCAGGATTCAGCTGTTAACCTGAATCCTCAGATTTGTGAATGTAACAGGGATGCTTTTATAGCCTGGCTGTGCCAGCAGCCCCTGCTCATCTGGGGCTCCCACCAGACCTGGGCTGAGCAAGGGCTGCAGAGGGGAGCAGCAAGGATGTTCCCAGAGCAGGGGAAGGGAAACTGTTGGTTCATCAGTTTAGTCTGTGAGGGCTTCCTGCTGACAGAAAGCCCTGCCCGTGCTGTGCTCACCACCCTGAACAGAACCCGGTGGCTGTGATGGTTTGTCAGGGCAGGAAAGCCACTGAATTGAGAAGTCAGTGTGGTTTTTGCACCTGCACTAACACATACCTCACTGGAAAATGCCGACAATCAAACAGGAGCGTGAGGGAAGGGGTGCTGTCACCAGGTGCTCATTCCCTGTGGTGCCAAAGAGTTGAGCAGTGGGGACTGCAGGGACACACAGCCCTCTGCCATTTGGCTGCCAAACACCTCCAGACCCCAAAATCAGCACCTCCAGACCAGAAAATCAGCACCTGCAGACAAGCACGCAGAAAAGTCCTGTTCCACCCTCTACAGGCACCATCAGTACAAGGTTGTGGCCAGCACTGCTGCATCTCCATTGGCTTTCTCAGCTTTGACTCAGGGAAATGAGACCCAGTTTTATGTATCCATTGCTTCATCTCCTTTATGAGTAAGAAGACAAGTCTTCAGCACCAATCCAAGAAAATTATAATGATCTTTCATTTTTATGCAACCAGCTCCAGCGCTCGCTGGAGCAGGCTCGCCTCCTGTTTGTGACTGTCCTGCTGCCTCTGTTGTCAAACAACGCTGTTTTATAACAACATTCATGTTGAAGTGCATTATTATCGGGCTGACTACCCCTTGGGGTGTAATGAAAAGCATTCATTAATGCTCAGGGCAGGAGGGCTAATTACTTCTTTATAAAAAATCCGTGCTAATTGCCAATAACTATTTTATTGAATGGGTCTCATAGAGATAATTTTGATTGTGTTTTGATTTCCCTCTCATATTGTAATGCTTAATGCATAGTCCAGAGAAGCTGGGAACAGCCAGGTTATCCAGATGAGCATGGGGAGGAACCCCCACCATTACAGAGACCAGTGGACCATGCCAGTCTATGCTCAGTTCAGAGCTCGAGCCTGCTGTGTGCTGGCCAGGATTTTCTGGGTCTTATGCCTTCCTGCTTCCAGCAAGCAGGTGGAGACCTGTTCTCTGTGCTCCCCCAAGGCACAGCATTGACTCTGGCAGGCCTCAGAGAATTCTGCTCTGGCAGAGCAGAGGACATGCACAAGGTTCAGGCAGGTTCCCTGCAGAGCTGAATTCACCTCTCCTGCAGGAACAAGGCAGTCCCTGGCCCTGCAAGCACCAGGGCTGTGTGAAGGCCAAAGGAGTAACACAGCACTAACCCATGGGGCCATGTAGCTGTTCCTGTACTTGGGAGTATGATCAAGACTCATTCACCTGATCTTTGGGTCACACTGCACTCCAAGATGAAGAAAATCCCCAATAATTATTTGTTTGCCTTTATTTACAAATAACTACAGGGCTGAAGGTACCAGAAAACCAACATAAGCACTGATCAAGTCCTTTTAGTTCTATGGAGGAAGCAATAACTTACAAACTACATCAAAAACAAATCCCAGAGGAGTACAGTCAGTCTGTGGGAGGCAGAGCAGGAAACTGCCAGGGTCCAAATGCTCCTGCAAAGCCCCAGGAGGTGCCATGGGCTGATGCTGGCAGTGAATTTCACTGGATGTACACTGCACTATTTTCTAGCTGTCTGGCACCTACAGACTCCCACAAAAGGCTGCTCTCACCACCCAGGGGATGTAGGAGGTGTCCTGGCAGGGAACAGTCCCTTCCAGACCAGACCCCAGACCCTGTGGCTGCAGACCTGAGCTACTGAACCTACTTACCATGGAGCTGCTGTCAGACACAGCATCACACCAGACTGAGCTACTTCCCATTTCCAACCTCTTTGACTGGAGATTTTTTTCCTCTCTTTTTTCTTCTCCTGTCCCACCCCAGGGCCAAGGTGCCCTGCCCCAGTTCTACAGGGCATCAGCCTTCTCTCACATCATACTTTCTGATTCTCTACTCAAGAAGATAAAGCACACAAACCATGTCCTCCATATGCAAGCCAGAATGTTGTATTTCCCTCTGGAAACCACAGTTTAAAAAATACTAACATTTTTAAAACTTGGTTGAATGATCTCCGTTTTAAGAACAGATAGGGCTTTCAGCAATGACTTTTCTCAGTGCCCTGAGAGGTTTTGAGAGGGCTGGATTAACAAAAAGTTGGTTGTTTGGCACTTTCTGAAAGCATTCTGGAAATACCTCCAGGGGTTGCCTGGAATCTACTGCTTCTGCAAGTCTTGGCCAAGTATGGTGAATAAAAAATAGCACTCAGGTGATTTAGTAGTTGCTTTGGGAATGTTTGGAGTTGCACTGTGGCATAGTGAACAGAATTACAGAGTGGTTTGCACTGAAAAGGACCTTAAAGATCATCTTGTTCCATCCCCCCCTTTGATGAGGCTGCCCAGGGCCCCATCCAACCTGGCCTGGATATTTTGTGTCTGTAATAAACACTCCCCAGTTATTGATCACACAGGAGGATCACGATCTAAAATAAGTCCTCAGTGTCACCTACAGACAGCTCCAGACACCAAAAATAACCACACTGCAGCTAGCAGGGAGCAGGACAGGCTCCACAGCTTGAGGACTTGCTGCCTCAGCACAGCTTGCTTTTAATGAGCTTGCACATACCAAATATCTCAGTCACGCCGGACAAAACTGAGATGACTTTTGGATAAAATGTTTCCTGGTTGCAACAGGAACAGGTGCAATGACAAGGAAAAGGCAATAGCAACAGCTTTTTACTTCAAAATCAGGCCAAGCTGGGAGAAACAGCTTGCAGAATGCTGACCATACTTTACACGTTTGGAGGGCAAAACACTTTTACTTACAAAATAAAGAAGTGTCATTTCTGTGTCAATTTATGAGGATTTTTTTTTTTGTGATACAAGTTCATAGTGAAGCAGGCCTCACTCAGCCCTGGTAGAAGTCTGACATCCTGATCAATCCTTCCCCTCCAGTGGGATGCCAGGTATTTTTATGCAAGGGGCTTGGCTGGCAGAAAATTAATTTCCTAGCTTTAAAATTATCTTCAACAGTAACAAGCCATTAAAGTCAGGGGAAGAATCACAGAAGACCAAATCATCTTAGGGGCTGCACTGGCTCCTCCAAGGAGCAGCAGCCTGAACTCCTGTAAGCACAGCCAGTCTCTTCTGCAGCAGTGCTCACCCAAGGGTGGCAGCAGCAGCAAGACCTCCAAGGGCTGCCACCATGAAACATCACCTTCACAGCACATCCTGTGCTCTCAGCAGGGCTCAGGGCTGTTCTCCTCAGCAGAAACAGCCCTGGGAGGCAGCTCAGGACAGCACACACATCAGCTAAGGCTGGTGGTCCACCTTACAGCCAAACCAAGCTGGCAGCTCACCAGGACTGAAGCATGGTGGTCCCTTCTGCCTCCTCCCAGAGTCCCGTTTCATGTGTTGTCATGATTTTGTGGTGGGTTTGGCAGTGCTGGGGTAACAGTTGGACTGATCTTAGAGGTGTTTTTCATCCTAAATGTTTCTATAATACCCCACTATCCTCGATCCCCATGTCCCATTGCTCCCACCCCTCCTGGGGCTTATCTGGTTGCCCCATCGTCTGCTTTCCCTCCCACACCTGCCCACCCTCCTTTGGCCCAGTTGGTTCACTAATTGCACAGAACACAATTTGTTCAGATGATGCCTTAAGTTTTAGCTTTCATGTTTTTCAGATTCTGTGCTGCCTAGGGGTGTAGTTCTGAGCCTCATTTAAGTGTCAGTCAGCTCTCTTCACAAGGCAGATAGAAAAAACAAATCCTTTTCCTGCTGGAGACCACGGACAGTGCTTAGAAGTTTTCAGGCCCAAAAGCACAAACAATGGTAGGCTGAAGAGAGAAAACAAGAAGGATGGGACTTTATAACCTGAAGCTGTAATTGGACAATTGACCCCAATATGCAAATGAACAAAAACTTACAGAAGTCACAATCTTGTGACCAGGTGTCCATTTTGTGACCATTTTGGGTCCATCTTGGGTGCAGCCCTGTCCAGGCTCTTGTACTGGGTATCTTTATCAGGCCTTCTAATAAATACTTATTATATTCTCTGGCTCTGTCTAGTCTCTGTTCCAGGTCAGCCTTCCCAAGGCATCACAGGGAAGGATGAGGCACCCAGAGCCAGCCTGATTCCTCTGCTGCTCATTCTGTTCACACCAGAGGGAGCAGAGGGACTGCGGCCCCGGGGCAAAGACCTCTGCTACCTGTGGCAGCTTCGCCTCTGGAAGGAAAATCCTGTACCTTTGTGCCTGGCTGACACTGACCCGTTCTCTGCAGCCCCAGCTTTGTTTCCTACATCAGCTACCCCACTTCTCCCTCTGGGAGGGAGGAATGGAGGGAGAGCAGGGATGCTGCACCCAGGGCAGGGATGCCGCCGTGCCAGCCAGCACAGCCTGGGTGGTCCCACCCCGGGCCAGGGGGATTTCGCCAGGGAAGCCCCTGGCAGCTCCTCCACCAGCCGGATCCTCTTCAGGGAGGCTGCCAAGAGCCCAATTAACACACCTACCCCATAAAAGCAGGAGTGGTGCTGCGCCTGCTGCGCCGAGGGAAACAATCGACCACGCACTGAAGGGCTTTGCTGAATGGATTTAATTCAGCGCTTACGCCTTAAAGCCGAGCACAGCTCAGCGTTCCTGAATGGGGACAGGCACGTTTGGGGGCCTGCTGACCTGTCAGCCAACATCAGCATCTTCAAAAGGAACAGCTCCTGGCACAAACAGCTCTTTCTTTCAGGAAAATGAAAAGAAAGGGGGAAAAAAATAGGGAAAGAAAACCAAGGAGAGGCTTTTATACTCCGGAAGGTCACTGGTGGCTCCTGAAGGAGGCGGTGGCAGCCTCACCCACCTCCCTCCCCTCCGTGGGGCAAGGAGAGACCTGCCCGGGAGTGAATAGGGGAGGGAAACTGGGGCAGCTGGTGGGCCAGTTCTTTCTGGTGTGGAAAAACATCGCTCTGTGAACATCCTGTGCCTACAGGAGAAGGGCATCGCTCCAGCGTCGCGTAGCCCCAGCAACCGAGCGAGCGGCTGTGACTGTTCTTAAGCCCTGAGAAGAGACTGCAAATGTGAGTGCTGTGACCTGCCGAGTGGCTTTGTCCCCGGCACCGTCCTGCTTGGCTGCTCAGCATAGATGCAGAGTCTGTATGGGCATCTCCACCTTTAAAGATGCCCCACTCCCTCATGGCAGATGTCTTATTGACGGCAGATTTAAATTTGGGGGCCAGATTGCTCTTCTATTTGCAAAGCTCTTTTTTCTGCTCTGGAAGTGCTGTCTGAATAAAGCCAAAGAGGGTGCTACTGGGATTTTTAAGATATGCTGGCACGTTTCTGCCCGTGTGGCTGTGACCCCTTTTGGAGCTGTGGGTGGGAGTGCACTGACCACACCAGCACCACTCACAGGCTCACCAGGATCTGATGCTGCAGGCACCAGGCAGGGCAGCCCCCCTGGGCAGGGGGTCACAGTGGCACTGATGGATGGACAGACAGACAGACAGAAAGACAGGGGAATGACTGGGACTCAGCAGCTGCACAGGTCCCACAGCCAGAAGGCTGCAGGACCTCTCTAGTTTCCTTCTCTGTCCACACTGCCAAGCTAAGGGCTTGGCCCAAAATTCCCAGGTTTAAACTTCCATGGGTTTTCTATCAGATCTATGACGTTTCACTAGTGAAACGTCAGATAACTGCCTGCCTTTGCACGAGCCACCCCCTCCACCCCAAAGCTCTCCTCTCCTTTCTCACCAAAATCAAGAGAGAAATGTTCAATGCCAAAATCACTCAAAACACTAAGGATGGGATAATTAAACACTGCAGATTTTTAACAATTACAAGAAGAAAAATTGCAAAGCAGAGGGTATGTATTTGTCACATGGTGAAACCAGCTGTAGGAATTTTGAAACAATCCCAGCTCTTTCTCTCTTTTTTTTTTTTTTCATTTTTTTCTTTCCCTTTTCCCACGGTAGTTACATTTTTCTCTTCCGAGCAAATTAGTTGTTAAAAAACACACAGAGACATTTCATGCCAAGCTGTACCCGGGTGTTTCATGTTCACTTCCCACCCCCTACAAAAACAACAAAAAAAAGTTTTCTTGTAACTAAAGAATGAGAAGGAAGCAGCTAGAAATCTGTAATGGTTCCATTTATTAATACGTATATCACAAATACTCACAATATCAATGCATTCTCGTTGGCATGCTAGACAGAGGCATTATTAAAAAAGTCCTATTTTTTTAAAAAGGTTTTAAACTTTTGCTTTCCCCCAAAAATATTTCATATGCCTGTTTTTTTTTTTTTTTTTGTGATTTTTTTTTTTTTTTGTGTGTGTCTGTGTGTGTGTTTTTATTTCAATTTGATTAAACAATGTATTTGGTGGCTGCAACCTCAATGCAAAAAGAAAGAAATAAAAGAAAGGACAGGAAAAAAGTATGAAGGCCGCAGTACAGCACAGTTCAATTAGTTCATAGCTACGTAATAAAAAATAAAGGGAGCAAAAAGTTCTGCCTTCACAGTAAGCAACAACACAGCTTAATAACAGCATTACACAGGATCAGGTTCCGAGGCAAAATGCACTAGACAAAGCCTACCGGGATACGCACTAGGCATACAACACTGAGTAAGAATCAAAGATGTAGAAGAACATCAGGAATAACAGTTCCCTTCAAGCACAACATTTTAACATCATTGTTCAAGTATCTTCATGTTATGTTACTGATTCCTTTGTTTTCGGGGAAAGGGGGACAGGCGCAGGGGAAGGGGGAAAGGATGGAAACCTTAGTAAAGCAATAAACAGAACAAGAAATCAAGAGAAAAACCAAAAGAATATATATTTCATATACCGGTTTATATGAACGTGTGCAACACTTATTAACCATGGTGAGAGGCTAATTATGCCCTCCAGTCACTACATGCACAGCCCGATCAATGCTGTTAATGAGTTACCTTTGTTAACTTACGATGCAACTACTGTGTGACCAAGAACATACAGACGGTGCCTTCCTACGCCGAGCCGCGGGGGTGGGGGCTGCCCCTGGAGGCCGAGGGGCCCCGGCCGCTCTCGGGGGCACCGTGGAACTTCACAGGATGGGACACTACGCATGGGACGGTTCGGGAGGCGGGGGCGAGTGTGCGCGCACACGGGCTTGCTCGTGGGGTGTGCGTGCGTGCGTGCGAGAGACAGTGTGTGCTAGAACATTCATGTCAGTCTTTCTCCGATTCTGCAGCTCCTGGTCTTCACACAGGCTCTGGACCTCACGCTTCTTGAAAGACTGGAGAGCAGGGAGGATGAGAAAAATGAAAAAATGAAAAACAAACACCACACTGACAATGGGTGGCTTTGGTTGCTAGCAGTGTTCACAGCAGGTGTTTTGTTCTTTCTTTGCAAGAAAACTGAAATGATGAAATTTAACACTGCTTCCCCCCTCCTTCCTTTTTTTCCCCCCACCACACACAAAATTGAGATGAAAATCCCAAAGCAAAGAAACCCATGGGAAAGCTTAATTCTCAATGAACATGCTCAGAACGTAAAACTTGCTCGCTGTCTTCAGCAGAAGCAGCACAGCACAAGAACATAGCAAGGCTTTTCTAGTTTTACCACCTGGAAAACAGGGAGAGCTCACCTTGTTACACCATCTCGTACTGGTTAGCAGTAATAAACCGGGACAGACAGCATGCCAGCAGCATCCCGATCAACTGTTCCAGACAGGACAGAGGCAGAACAGAATTGAAGTCAAATTACATCAATGCAGAGCATTGGTAAACATGTATTTCACATTCTGGAGTTATTATGCACAACGTATTTATGCCCTATTTTAAGGACTGCTCTAATTAGAAAAGCAGCATCAAAATCTGTCATCTTTCTTTGTCAGATCTTCCTCTCCATTTTATCCTTTATTTGACAGGCAACATGCCTTTTTGGTATTTTTCAATCCCATTGTCAATGTCTGACCAAGCCAGATGTGGATGAATAAATTGCTAGGGGTATCACATGTTACAGGCTGTGTTTCACTAGCTCCACCTGAATTCCTCACCACCACCCATCAGCCCTGAGAGCTGGTGCCTTTAACTTCTTTATCACTGTGCCAGGAAAAAGCTCCCTGATGTCCCAGAGTGGTTATGCTTCCTTTCCAAGTGATGCAGCACTGTAGAAATGAGCTCTGTAAATCTGGAAATAACTTTTTAAAAAGCCATTCACTATTCCCTTGCCTGTCACTCAGATTATTGAAAACAGATCCCAGGCTTCCACTCATCAATAAGCACTCAGTCTTTCCAATGAGTTGTTGACTGCAGTTTCTTGGTGCTTCCTGCATGTGCCAACAGTGTTAATATGCTGTAAATAATTCAACCTGGCTTTTCTCATTGGGGTTGGTCAATTAATTAACTCCTCAGCATACCCAGAGCATGCCTAGGTATGCTGGCTGGCTGTTCATCCAAACTGGCTCCTCCTATTTCACTCCTTGGGACTGTGTGTCCCTTCCCCCAGACCAGGCAGTGCTCCCTGTGAACACAATCATCATCCAAATACACATCTTCTGTACCAGGCAAGTGCTTGATTTGGGCTGGCACCAGCCCAGAGCAAGGCCAAGCCTGGATAAACTGTCTCCTAAGACGTCACAGTCCTTGTCAGACCGTGTTTCTTTTGCCAGAAATTTGCTCTGTTTCCTGTTTCAGTGTCCACCAGAGCTGTTCTGGGAATTTCAAAAGGGCACAGAGTCACATTTAAAAGCAGGTTGAACCCTTCTGTTCTCCACATGCACCCCCTGATTTTGGCACCAAGGATGACACTGCCTCGGTTGTAACTGGATGTGGGGCACTGGTACCACCTCCTGACCAACCTCCAACAAAAACCAAAGCTACCAGGGCCCAGGGGCTGTGGTTTTAGTTGTCAAAATGGTATGTGTGTGGTGAAAACCCTCCTCAGCTCTGAAAATCTCACTTGATACCAAGAAGACATTTCAGCCATTTTGCTGCCTTTTATACTCATCAATGGGAGGATGATTTAACTATTGCTGAAGGAAATGCTGAAAAGCAACCACATTCCCCAGGTTATGACACTCCTGCAGCTGACTCATGCACTGTTTCTGTAGCTCAGTTTTGGAGAATGAGATTTCTGTTTTGGACAGTGCTGTGTATTTCTCCATGCTCTGACAGGCTGAACAGAGTGCCTTTAGGTGGCCCTGTCCCACCTCCTTCACTGTCACTTTTCCATGTTTGTGGTGACTTTCAGTCTTTCTTCACTTTCCTTGGCTGGACTCAGAAGTTACTTCTCTGCCTTACTGCATTTTTTAGTGCAATGAACTTCACAGTGTATTTAATCCAGATTATTTTCCCTGAGCAAATTCCAGCCCAGGCCTGAATCAATTCCTCTCTACGATGGCCAAGACTGTATGTATATTAAAGTTGGTGGTTTATTTTTCGCCATCACAAGCACCCAGATTACAGCCAATGTTCTTCTCAACCACAATCTGCTGCTTGTATCAGGTTTACAAGAGGAAAGGTGCTGTAGCCTCTACAAATAGGAAATCACAGGCTTTTCTTTCCCTCTTCAACTGGAGCTGACTTCCCCAGATACCTCTTACTAGGGATTCTTCTGTTCTGTGCAGGCTGTAACTCTAATAATCAGTGTGTCTAAATTCTATAGCATCTGCAGGCATGTAATGGTGTTTTGTTTTAATCAGCCCACTCCTAAGACAAATGGCAGGTTACTTCATGATCTTTGGCACACTTATTGATTCTTGGCTCTGACCTTAGGCTGGTTTGGGCATTTAAGTGGTCATAGTGACACAATGTTTAACCCTGTATTTCAAAAATAATGGCATGCATATCAAGCCATTGCACACACATTTTATCCAGCATTTCTAACTATTATCAGGACAGAGCAGAGCTACAATAAATATTCCAGAAATACTTTGAATGCACATAAAAACATGTGTTTTTCCATGTGTTGACTTCCACATTTAACCACAAGAGCACTGTTCCTCCTGTAGCCAAAAAGAGGCAATATTGTACTGAGTTGCTGGATTTTCTCCACGGTGCTCTTTCATTACAGGCAGAACTACAATCCTCTGCATTTAAGTCAGGCTAGAGGCTCCCAGACTGTGCAGCACAAATCAGCACTCTCCACCCTGCCTTGCTCTCTGCATTTGTTCCACCACTTGCCTCCTCTGCTCTTCAGGCAGGAGGAAGCTCCTTATCCTATTGTGCACCAGGTCCCTGCAGCTCCTTTGAAAAACCAGAATTGGAGTTAAAGGATTCCCACAAAGAAACTGCTGCTGGGAGCTGCATTCATTTCCCTGCACTCTCATTGCCTCTCAAATGCCCCTTCTCAACTTTTATCCACTTATTCATTTATTTGATTATTCTGTCTTGGTTTTTGAGTGCTAAGGTACCAGGCTTGGTTCTGCATTTGTCTTCCCTCTTACTTTTTTCCTTTCTCCCCTTTTTGTTTTTCTAAGATTATCTTGGTCTTCTGAGCTATTATATAGAAAGCAGAGAGTTTTCCATATTCTGGTCTTGCCACAGCAAATGTGAAAATCCTGACAAATTCTTCTGTTTAGACAACTGGGAAACCCACACCCCTGAGGTGTGACCTCTGTACTACCATCCTGTTGGCCACAGGTCATTCCAGCAAGCAGAATACAGTGAATTTCTCACGGTTTATAGGAAGAGTCTCAGGCATATTTTAGTTCTGACCATTGAAAACCATGCACAGCACATTTATAGCAGTCTTAGCCCTCCTGTACACATAATAACTGGCCTTTTAATACACTTATTCTGTAGGAGTTACCACTGACTGGAAGCTGTTCTGCATGACATATTTATTACACCTTATTATACTCAAGAGAAAGAAACTGAATTGCAATTTGAATTTCCATTTTATTTTGGGTCTTGGTACCGTCACCAGTTTTTATTCTTTGGGAGAATTTCTATAAATAGAAATGTGTTGAACACTAGGAATTCATCAGCACATCAGGTAAGGCAGAACTGGGGGGGTGTTAATCCATCAGGAATAATTTTTTGGCTCAATACCCTGTCATATTCTCAAAATGCAGATCTCCAAACATGCAGATTCTCTGGCTCTATTTTAAAAGAGAGAATTTTCTATGTCACATGTCATTTATTTGAGTGGGTGCCTCTGTCACAGGTCCTGCCTCTCCACACTGAATCCACCCTGATTTAGTGTTTAGAAACAGATTAGTCTTTGGAAACAGAGCTGAAGAGTAGTCTCTAGAAACAGCCCAGTCTTAGACCAGATTTCAAGTCACGTAGTGGGTGCTGAGGTGGATCCCACTCCCAAAGCCCTGAGCAAGCCCCGGCCTCCCTGTGCTCAGGGAGGAGTTGTGGCAGACAAGGGGGATGATGTCTGCACCAGAACTGTGTCCACATTCAGGCAGAGCTACTCACATTAATGCTGACAGTACAGGGGGCAGGTGGGTGCTGCACAGTAGAGAGGGCCCCTGGCTGCATGGGAATTTATCTCAGTATGTTGGGACACCTGTATGTGCCCAAAAACCTGGTTTGGAGCATGTGGACAACACCTGATTTTCAGTCATTCAGCACAAAGGGAATAGTGTGGCCTGAACATTGCACTGTGTCTTCCCTACTTACAATCTATAAACCTCCCCAGACATGGAAACCTCTTGCATTCCTTAGGCCAATGCCTGCACTCCAGTTTCATCTAGGCACAGCTCTCCATCATCTATGCAGTTTTCATAATTTTATCCTCTGTTGGGCACAACACAGCAATCATTTTTCTGCTCTGAAGAGCACCTGCTAAACAGAAATTATTCCAGCTGGATGTCAGCACTGGCATCCAAGTCCAAAACCAATCAAATTTATTTCTATTGTTATTATTTCAAACCTGAGGAGCAGAGCAGACAAGGTCAGCAACACAGTGGTTTTTGTAAAAACTCTTGACTCTGCTGGGGAGGTCTGTGCCAGGCCTGTGAGATTTGCAATGCCATTACATCAACTTTCCCTATTTCTGGGCATCAGCACGTTCCCCATGCTAGTCAACACCTAACAAATCATGTGAAGGAAAGGCCCTTGAGCATGCTTTACTGTAGAAGAGCAGCATCATTTCATTTGTCTTTTATTTAGGTTAAACCTGTTCTCAATAGGAACAGCAAAACCTCGCCTACAGCTGGAGCCCTGCCTGGCATTCCTGCCAGCCACATTAACCTGAAATCAGTCTGTAAACACTGCCCCTGATTGGGCCCAGCAAAACAGATCAGGCAGTAAATTACAACTGGCCACCTTCTATTCTTCACAGCCTGGGAGAGCTGCTTTTTTCTCCTCTGCAGCCTCTCTCTTCACTTTTTTTTGCTAACACCTCAAGCAGCTGGGTATGCCCTCGCAGTGCCAGAGCCCAGTGGGGCTGGGAAGTGACATCCCCAGGTGGCAGCAGGGCTCATGGGGCCACCAGCAGCATGAGATGCCAACACCACATCAAAACACACCTTGTTTCCCCCTCAGTCACAGGGACAAAGTGCCTTGCTGCCATGAAACACCCATGAAAGGCTTTCAGGCAGTATTGGTCCTGACTTTTCCCCCAGCAGCATATTTTACAATTCTACTCGGCTCATTTTTCTTTTCGATAGCTTTACACGAGGCATTTAAAAAGGTGCTTTACAGCCTCCTGGCTATCTAGAACCCAAACTGAAACCTGAGCTTGGGGTCCTATAGCAGTAATCAAGCCATCATCAAGGCTGGAGAAGATTATCAATGCTGCCACCATTCAACTAGAATAGCCTGTTAAAAAACCCTCTCCAGTCATCCATGCACAAACAGCTCCAGATTCTTCACCTTTTCTGGATCCCAAAAACCTGACATGCAGGCACATGCTCTGAGCAGCTGCTGTTGTTTTGAACCAACATTTCCACCCACACCAAACCACGTGCTCCTCACATCCAGCACCTTGGCTGCAGGGCTTCAGGCTCCCAGCTGCACCCAGGGCAGGGTAGTCAGCCAGCCTGAGCCCAGACAATTTTAGGGCTCCCTCAGGCTGTGTGCATGCTGATGGAGAGGATGTGGGGGCTGTTTTCCACACGGCTTGGGGACAGTTTTGAATTGTGCATATTTCCCTCTCTCTCATTTTTGCATGTTTCCAGTAGAGTCCTTGCTGTCACACATGAAGTGACTGGAGTAAAGCAGCATCCTGTTGAAAGATGCAGGTGTTTTCCTTCCCTTTCTTGATCAGAACAACCTGACCAGATCTATACTTTCCCCTATTCCTGTCTCCATAAATGCAGTTTGAATACCATGGAGCAGAAAACCCCTTCTGAGCTCTCCTCTTGTTGCTCTTGTGCCACACTCCTTTTGGTGCAGTCAAGGTTTTAAAATCTGATTTTGGTAGACTGAGGTTTCTCAGTGTTCCCTGTTAAAGGGAAAATAAATAAAACTGGTCACCAAGTGTCCCCTCCAGGCTCCAGGTCTAGGATGGTGAGGCCTGAGGACACTCGTTTGAATTCTTGAGTCCTTTAAGAACAAATAAGAGTACTTAGAAGCCTACCCAAACAATGGATAAGCTATTTGTCTTCTTTGCTGTTTATGCTCCATTTAAGCCAAAGTTTTATTGGGTTAACCTCTGTTTGACCCAGTGGAGGGACAAGTTGTTTTCCTTGAGCTAGTCATTAGCTCAACCGTAACTGATATTCCCAAGGAGAAACTTCATTTAAGTTGAAAAAAAGAAAATCAATGAACAGATGACCTCAGGACTAATGAGCATGCTGAGTTCAGTCCCTTTCCATAATCCTTCCTTCCTTGAAGTCCAGGTAAAGAAAAAGAGTGAAAAAGAAAAGGGGGGAAGGGGAGTGTTTATGCACTTTACCTGTGAGAACGCAATCCCAAAAGCCACTCCAGCTATGATTCCCATATTTGTCTCCATAAAACTGGTCACCAAGTCATAACAGCCCTGGAAAAAAACCACATTATCATTCCTTGTACTGACCTTCCCTGCCATGAATGCATACATAAAAATTTCTCATTTAAAATGAACTCCAGCTAGACAATATTTCTGCTGTAATTTCCAGCAGTGGCACTTTTTTTTTTTTTTTTTAAATAGCAATTCTGAGTGAATGATGTGGAGTTGTGGAAAAAAAGTTCCTTTTAGAAACAAATGCACTTCAATACATTTAAAATCTAGATGTGACGTTGCACTCATTTTTATGGGTCTTTTTAAAGGAAGTCTTTTAAAAAACAATATAGCTTTGACCTGAAACCAAACCAGTAACAATACACCAATGTTATAATACAATACAGATGTCAAAGTGACTAAATGATGCTGATTTCTTAATACTCTAGGTATTTAATAAAGTGTCCCTTGAGGCATTCTGCCTGCCTTAACCCATCAAAGGACACCAGGCAAGGCACTGAACAGCATGTAACTTTAAACCATGTAACAAAGTTATCAAGGGTTTTGTATGAATTTTCTTGATTCATCTGGCCTTGGACAGAGAATTCCCTCTCCTGTTCCCCAAACTAAGTCTTCTCTCTGCTGATTTGTTTTCTCAGGCCTCAATTCACAGACTGGGGCCAGAGGATTCATGTACAATATCTGCCCTGCTCTTGGACAGACTTTTTTTAAAAGGTTCCCCCTCAGTGCAATAATGTTTGCCAAGATTCTCCCCTCACCTACTTGACCCCTCAAAAAAGCATTTGAAATTATCTACAAGTTTGTGGTGTCTAAATTAATCTAAACAAGCTAATGTGTGAAGAAATTAGAAAGATGGCTTTTTTTTTTTCTTTCATTATTAACCCATCTGTCCCCACAATCCAAAGACAATGCTAAGCCCCTTTTGTCACCTTCCTCAAATGACCAACACTCTGGCTTAAGGCCAGTCCTGAGGAGTTTCATACATTATAACTTCATCCACTTTATCAGAAATTGTAAATTTCAGAAGTAGCAGTGAGTTGCCTTTCCCAGTTTGGACTCCTGTCCCATAAGAGAGAAGTGTCCCCACATTTCACCTACACCCACACACCCCTCACTCTGCAAGCACTGTAGGAACTCTTTATGATCTCAGAGCATCAGGTGCTTGTAAAAAACAGTGAGAAGGACAATGTCCTTTATTACAGACAGGCCGTTCATTAAATAAATAGTACCATATCTTTAACTTCTTTTATAACATCACAAGACGGCTAATCCTGAGAGTAATGAAGGAAGTGCTGAACCTAATAGTAGCTGAGGACCAGCACAGCTGGTCCTGATTAATTTCTGAAATGTTTATGTGTACTATTAACTCTGTTTTACCACAGTGTACAGCAGGTCTGACTCCAGCTTGCATATTTAACCCATCAAGCAACTACAGTTTGCATGTCTTACATGTTATGCAATGAGATTAGATTTCTCAAGCAGTATTTTCATTCTGTCTGACATGACTTAATGCTCTCCCAGCTCTTCTGAAATCTCTGCTGCTGAAGAGCCTTCAAGAGGTGCAACACCGAGGCACAGTGGTAATTTGAGGGTGGCAGATCTTGTCAACAAAACGTGCAATGGCAGAGTTTGATCACCCTCCTCGCTTGCAGACTCTGTTTTCCCAAGCCACAATAATCTGTTTACTGAAGTTCATTGTTTACACATGGCTTCATTGCTCAGTCCTTGCTGTGCATGGAGTGAGAGTGAAGCAGCAGCCACGAGCTGCAGTACAGGACACAAGGGTGTGCAGCCCTGTCTGAGCACCGCTGGGTGCTGATCCAGAGACCCAGAGCACAGCAGGGACAGCTCACAAAGGATCTGAACTTTCTCGACTCCAAGCATCTGTTCCTTTCTTAAGGTTTCAGAGAGAAATAGTTCTTGAGGTTTCTTGGTGAAGAACTGTGATTAAAAGCACTAGATGAACGTTAATTAGCTAATCCTAAAGACAGTTCTTAAAGTTAGGTATTAGTGCCGTCAGAGATGAAACAGAGAGCCTAAATAATTAACCCAAGGTCACTAAGCAAGTCAGGGTCAGAATTGGCAAAGAAAATCCAGGAATGCTGTCTTTTAGTCCTGTAATTATATAATTAGTTTAATCCTCTTTGGTTAATTCATTATTAGTCTTCAGAAACTGCTAGTAATTTGATTAGCTCATAGAGAATTCGTCTTACTGATAGTTTTGCAAGATCCACCAAAAGATGTAATCCAAATATACTTGTCCACAGGCATGGTGAGAAGGGTCTTCCTCAACACAGGCAATAAATATTTTCCTTTTTCTCCAACACACAAGGAGCAAAGGGCCTGTTTCCAAGACGAGCAAGGGGCTTGGGTCAGAGGCAATGATGTTTGCTACCTATCTGAAGTGAAAGGAGAGGGCCAAACAACATTTTCTCCTTGCTTTTTATTCTCATGTGCCTTTCAGAAGCATTCCACTTTGCTCAAATGTCTAGGACAACTCCAGCATCTCACAACTGCTGAAAGAAATCTGCAACCTTTGGTTTTCAATAGCTATGTCAGAAAATGAGAACTTCCAAACATCCAGATTTCCTCTAGGTAATTAAATCAAGTAATTACTTCAACAATTTCCTAAGGAATCAGCAGTCCTTTTTGTCAGGTGACTTGTGCATTGGACAGGAGAGCAAGGACAAAGAATGGCTGGAAATGTGTTACTAGCCCTGGACTAGCACTTACTGATCCCTCAGTGTCTTCCTACAATTCAGCAGGCATCCTGTGCCACGAGGAACTCAAAAGTGGACAGGGATTTCCCTGTGCAGGCAGAGCAAGCCTGGCACCTGGGGGAAAGAGCAGATCAGTGCTGGGAGTGCAAATGGTACCTAAATGGTTGAGCAGCCAGGAAAGGTTCAGAGTGCATGGCTGTCCTGAACTGCCAAGCTGGGACCTGCTGGTGGAACAGCAGTCACACCAGGAAGCTTTCCTGCTGGGAAGAGGAGCAGAAGCAGGGGCTCAGGGTGGGCTGCCCAGGAGACACTGTGGGCCTGACATTTCTGGCTCTGAGAGATTTTAGCCTGCTAAAAAGCTGCTAGCTTTTTTCCCGAGGGAAAATTTCTCAAGAAAGCTTCTTCTAAAAGCAATCTCGGCAAACAACTATCATTTCTCAAAACAATCTTTCTCCAGGTGATGTTTTGCCTTTCTAGTTCCCAGAATTAAAAAAATAATAAATTAAAAAAAAAATTAGCTGTTTCTCTAGTTTAACCAATGGGATGAGAGAGGGGTCATTCCTATTTGCCAATCGTATTAAGTCTGTATCAGAACACCTTATAAAAAGTAGTAAGAATTAGACAATAAAGCTTTTCTATGCTCCTTGCCTTCTGAAATATTTGGAGTCTCTCATCCTTTTTTCATGTCCTACAAGAACAGAGGCACCATGCCTGCTGTGGGTACTGCACACGCCCTGGATCCACCCTGCCCTGCCTCTCACCCTCCTTCCACTTCTACAAAACATCAGGTTAGTATAAATCCACAAGGAGCAACTGAACAGAGTGGCCCTTTATTCTCATGCAGGATTGCTCTGCTGGTGGTGACTGTGAGTTACTCAACCAATGGGCACCACCAGCATTCCACACATCTGCAACAAGTGGCTCTCATTAATCCATTGCAAAAAAAGGAGAAAGGCTTAGTGGAAAATAATCCTCTAGTATCCCTTTTACAATACATGCCAGAAAATGTTGTCTACTTGACTGGTTTTCAAAGATGTTTCAGGCTGTGCTCAGCCACCAGTCCAACCTTCTGAGTCACAGGGGACTGAGGTGAAAAAGACAGAAACAGAAGAGACAGAGGCATTTCCGTATTACCCTGTTGTCTACTCAGGACTTCTATTTATTTTTTAAATAGATCTCTGAAAATAAAACAGAAAAGAAAATAATCCCTAAGTCTGGCTAAGCTGTGCTTCAACTTAGAATGGTGATTTAGCCACAATATCATTCTTCTTATCAAAAAACTGTTCCCCTCTTGCAAATCTCAAGTGAGAAAGACTTGACACACCAGCACTTGAAGCAATAACTTAAGTTGCACTTCTTCAGCACAGTGTCTAATGCATAGATGCTGCATTATTTTCTCTTTATTCTTCCTTTTCTTAGCATTTTCTGGTTTTTTTATTTTCTTTCTGTTCTCCCCACTTGCCTTTTATTTCTGTCTTCCCAACCCACTCCTTTGGATGACCCCAGGGAAAGGGTCACTTTGGCTGTGATGTGCTGCCAGCTCTACACGTTCAAAGATTTTAGCTCACAATAAATGTACCCATCAACCACAACATTTACCTGTGTTTCCTCAGAACTGCTGCATCTGGCATTGGATTTGAGAAAGGCCAGCTCAAAAAACATGAAGTAAGTTCAGGACCAAGCCCATCCTTACCATCACTGCAGCCTTATTTGCACATTATCAACCAACCATTGGAAATGAAATGCAGCTGCAAGCAGCCACACACTCCCCTGAGGTGCTGGGTGGTGACACAACTGCCTCTGGCACAAGGTTAGTGGTACCTTCTGGTTGACTTTGGTGGCAGCCACGGTCATGTTGCGCAGATCCTGAGTGTTACAGTCACTGGAGTTCATGCAACAGCTCGTGGGGATGCCGTGCTTGAAGAAGTAAGGGCTGGTGCTCCAGTTGGTGTAGCTCTGAATGCCACAGCAGCTCAGCTAGGAGGGGCAAGAGGCAGATTTAAAACACACAGGAAAACAAAAGAGAATTACAATGAGAACAGAATCATCTCGGCCCACTTCATAAGCTCATAATCAAAATAAAGACAGGGCACCTCAAGTTTTGAAAAGCAGATACCACCCCATGAATTAAAAAAGTACCAAGGATTTACACAACAAGGGAGCAGATGACCTACTAAAAAGAAGGTACTTTAGAAGAACTATGATTTGTAACATTTGACAAAGATCCAGCCATAAATCCATCTTTTTTAGTTGACAGTCTGTTGGGGTTTTTGTTTGTTTGTTTTCTTTACATTTTTATTTGATTAAAGATAGCCCTGTAAATTCAAGGCCTCAAAGCATTACACAGAATTACATGTAACACATGCAGGTTCAAACTAGTACAAATAAGTAAGGTGAAGCCTCTCTAACTCACCAAAATAATTTCTAGGACAATTCACTGAGCTGTGAATAGAGAGAGACCATATGTTCCCAGGGTGTATCTAGGAAGTCAGCTAGAAAACCCTAAATTGGGAAGGATGTTCTGATTTAGATCCTAAGCTAGAAGACAGAGACACAAACATTTGGAGTATGTGCTGAATTTTCTGCATGGAAAGGACTTATAAATGCAGTTCCTGTAAAAAGAGAGATATGAATGAAATGAACCTTTTGCTACAACAAAAACACCAAACAACTACTCAGAACTATTTTGTTTAGTGAACTCCAAGGAATCAAAAATTTAAAATACAGGTTAACATTACACAAACAGACAATTTGACAGCAGAATATACTCCATTTGGAGCACTGCAGCAACCTGCTAACAAGGAGAAGTCAGGTTAGAGCACAGTTTCAACTGAGCTGAAGAATCCAACATAACAGCTGTAATTTCTAAAGGTCTAGAAGCCATTGATACAATGACACTGCCATTTCAGCCAGTCATCGAGCTACAATCACATGGAAAGGAAATTGGCTCCTAGAATGTACTGCAAACTGAAGGAACAGCTTCTTGCTATGGTAGAGCTTCCAGTGGGAATGTAAATGTGAATTTTATCACTCTGTGTTGTGGCTGGTGGACGTGGTCTCTTGTGGGTGGCATCCCCAACTGGTTTGGCCGTGCTGTGGCATTTGCTCCTGCCCTGTGCCCTGCTGGAGGGCAAGGCAACCCCCACTGCCCTGCTGCCACCCCTGAGGGTCAGAAAAGCTCTCCTCCACCAAGCCCCTACTCCATCCCTCCAGCACAGCTTTCACTGCCAACCTCTGCAGTTTTCCCCTCCTTTTCCTCCAGGGAAAATATACCCAGTTTTTCTCCTTAACTCACTAGGTCTCCTTTGCCAGACTCTCTCATTGTGCTTGTGAAGAGGACTGTTGCAGTTTATCAGTGATGTAGGACACAAGATTATAAAACCTTGTCTCATCCAGCTCAAATTTAAAACATTTTATAATCTTCTGGCAAATTCCCTTCAGAACAAGGGAACTTTAGGACTAGAACTGCCACCTAAACCTAATTCAAGATCTGGGACCAACAATGAGCCAGTGGGACAGGCCTTGCCTTTGTCAGACAGCTTTTTCACTAAAATTTAGGCATCCTGGGAGAGCATTTCAGCTGAAATACTTTTCCTTTAGATCCATTTTTCCAGCCTCTAATTTGGCTTGCAAATTGTAGCCTGCATACCATGTTCTGGGATCAGTTCTGTGCTTTCTCTATTGACTAATTTTTGGTATCCAATTTGAGACTTACACTTTCCTGTACGTTATCCACTGCATGGCTCCGCTCATCATTCTTGTTGTAGTTCTGGATTGCTTCAGTGTATGTCCTAAGGAAGGTATCCTTGATCTGTGAGGGTGAGGGAAAAAAACCAGCCCACATGAGCAACAAGATGCACAAAGTCTGAAGCAATTGTTGCAGGAAGCAAATGTATTTCCAAATTTCCTAACAATACACCCAAACTAGCTTTTCTCAGTTGTTTTTAAGGGTCTTTTTAGAGCTGGCAGAATCATTCATGCCATTTTCCCAGTGGGGTATCAGACAGAAACAAGACTACCCCAGCAAAATAATATGTTTTAAAAAAAATACTGTAAAATTACTTAACCTATCAAAAAAGTATCATATTATGCTTCTTCCCCCAAACTCTTTGTTCCAGCACTAAGTCTGAAGGAGACTGCATGCTTCTCCCTGCTCATGGATGCTAGGTGGGAGCCAA
The DNA here is from genome assembly GCA_013400215.1 of Cisticola juncidis. Classification (NCBI taxonomy): domain Eukaryota; kingdom Metazoa; phylum Chordata; class Aves; order Passeriformes; family Cisticolidae; genus Cisticola; species Cisticola juncidis. The sequence continues at coordinate 300,595 of VXBR01008347.1, read as the reverse complement.
AGCTTGTGCAAACACCCTGGGGACACAAGCCAGGGGCAGCAAAGTAAGACATGAATCTCCTGACCAGGCCTCCCCAGCACCAAAGGGATTTGGGAAAGGAACAGGGGGTCCTTCAGCTGGAAAACGTCAGGCACATCATGGCTGGGTGGGAAAGGGGCTGGGGAGCAGATGAGGTCAGCAACCCCCATGGCTGTGGCCTTCACAAGGCACTGCCTCTCCTAGAAGGGAGCAGTGTGACACTGGGGCTGCTGCAGGTGGGGTGGGATGAAATGGGAATCCTCAGCAGGACAGACACCTCAGGACCACATTAAAAACAATCCACCTCTCACAAGGGTGGACAGCAGAAAACTCCATAGCAATGGAAATGTCATGTCAAAAGAGGAGACTTGAAAACCAGCTAATACAAAGAGAAGAGACAAGAAGGGGTTGTTCTGGTTCAGCACCAGTGGCATGTAGGTCCATGGACTTACAGCCAGAGATAGACCTGATTACAGAGGATAAAGCAGAAGTGTTACTACAAATCTAGACCATCACGATTTTTTAAAGCTTCTTCCTGTCCCAGTTTCCTACCTCACTCTACTTCTAATCTCTCCTTATTCTCAAGATAGAAATGAAATCCCATCCCACTCCCTCTCCACCCCCTCTCTCCATCCCCCTCCAAGAAAAAAATGAAAAAGATTTACAAAACAGCAAGTCTGGTGTGATGCAGAGGTTGCCTCTGCCTTACATAAACCAGCATTTGCCTGGCTGAAAAAGCTGTGTTTAAGAAAAACATTTAATCTATTTTGCAGCCCTCAGCATATGTAAAAGAGTAAAGAAGATCTTACACGGTGGACACACAAAACCTGATAGCTCCAGAGTAAATCATCAGGCAGCTGAGGGCAAGAGCTTTGGCTAAATCCCTTCATTTGGAGTCAAGTCAGTTTTTAAGAGCTGTACAAGTCACTGCTGCACATCAGCCACCTCCCTGGAGAGGTGCTGGAGCCCCCAGGCTCAGCACCCCACACATTCTCCACGCTCCAGGGAACTTCTCAGCACCTCCTGCCCAGGAGGCACTGCTGGGTGCAGTCTCAGCACATTCCCACCTACCTCGTGGCGAAAGACAAACCCTGAAATGCCAGCCACCAGCTCAGCCAGGAACACCAGGGACAAGAACATGGCATACTGCAAAGGCAGGAGGCAAGAGGAGTCAGAGCATGATAGGCTTTTGTCACAGCACAGATATCATCACATGAAATGTAACTTTCCCCTCTAGGCACCCTTCAAAGATGTTAAGAAAAGTCTTTTGGAGGAGATACACAGGTTATGACCTGAATGTAATACATGTGTTTATACAACTCACAACTGATATATATATATTGCTTAATTACTGGCTTTTCTGACATTTCTGCTCCCACGTTTCTTAGCAGTCTTACATATTCTTACATACATCAAAACACACTCACATGCCAGAGGTGAATCCAAGTCACTCAGGTTTTGATCTTGCAATAAGGGATACAAATAGACCCTTCCTCTTTGCACAGTGCTCTGCTAAGGTTAACAGGCTTCCCCAGGTGTTTTGGTTTGTGTTTATCTATCTCACTGCCAGCTTGGGATTTGCTGCTTATTCCTGAAGTTTCTTCAATGAATGAACTGAAACATTGCCTTCACTGGAAATATTCTCACAGTAACACTAGACATATGCTCCAAACACTTTGCTGAGCCAAGGTCCATATTTGGCTTGAGGTGCAGCATTTGGATCAGGAGCAAAATAAACCTTGAAAACAGTGCTTTCAGTGTAGGCACTCACCAACTACTAAAATATATATTTAAGCAGAAATAAAGAAGGTAAAGAAAAAATGTAAAGTAGGATAGTAAAATTTGAAGTTGGGGCTTAATCTTCTGGGGGAAAAATTACCTTTTTACTCCATCTGGTATGTAAAATTTAATTAATAAAGGAAACATTTTAAATTAAATGCAGTCCTAGCAGGATTTAGTGGAGAATGGGAAACTTAGCAAGGTTATTGGGGAAAGGAGCACAACAGTGAAGCCAGAACTAGAAAAAAAAGTGTCCAATGAATGCAGCTGTCAAATCATTGTCTGTTCAGGAGAGAAAAGAAGTTTAGAAACATTTCTTATATGTACAATGAAAATAAACCCACGTGCTTGGAACAGCACATGTTATTGTTAGTGGCATAGCTTTAGGAAAGTTACATGAGTTATGGAGCAGCTAGCAGAGCCTGATTTCCTGTGGATTTATATCACCATTCACCTTTATCTCTTTCCCATCTGGACTGCAGTGACTCCAGCAAGCCTCTGCACATGCCCTGACAGCACATCACCAGCAAGAGACAGCAGTGAGGCACTTGCCAGCTGGCCACCAGCTAATGGAATTGCAGCTGCCACTCTCCCCTTCTCCTCCCTGCCATCATTTGAGGAAATTAACTCCCTTTAACACCACTTCTTTTTTAAAATGCAGTTTAAACTGGATAAAAATCATCCCATCTCCTTAGAAAAGCAGTCCCAAATACTGTAGTGGGGATGCATTGTACTGTCAAGCCTTTTCTCACTGTTCAGTGCTTCACAAGTGCTACTTGCACTCTTCAAATAATTGCACATGCAGGATTTTGCTCCTAAATATGCCTAGAAACACAGTTTGTTATGTAAGTTTGTTTAACCTGTAGTTATTTTGAATTTTAAGGTAGGCTGGAAAACAGAACAGAGAAACTCACAAAGAGAGAGGTTAAAGTGGACTGAGGAGCAGCAGCTTCCCCTCTGCTCAGTGCACCCTGAGCCCCTGCTTCTTTTGAGATGAGGCCAAACATAATATACAGTGCTCTGCTTTTTGGGTTGAATTGTTATAGCCTAGAGAATGCTAGGAGAAAAGGAAGGGCTGTTGTGCTCTTATGAGGTACCAACTATTTCTTCCATAATTTGGCATCAGGGTGTTAAGCTGACCCCTAAAAATGCAGTTTGAAAGCATTTCACATTTATGATGCTTTGGGCATCTCTAAGATTGTGAATATATTTATCAATCTGGCTCACAGAAAACCAGAATGATTGTAGAATGACCCACAGAGCAATTCAGCAGCACCCCACCCTGCTCCAAACACTTGGGCCTAGGTGCCATGTGTAGCACAATTCAGTCATAGTCAAAGACTGGTTTTGGAGAAGGGTTTTTTTCCCACATTGTCCAAGAGGCACACGTGTAGAACATAAAGATTAATAAAATCTATCTTATGTGCCTAAAATACTTCATCAAGGTTCATCAGGGGTGGGGGGAATCCCAACTGATCAAAAAGCCCTCCTGCCCTCCTAAGGCACTTGGGTTTGCTCACCAGCTTCAGCATCCATGGGCTGCCCCGACAGGTGGCGAAGCATCCGAAGAGGCCGAAGACGATGATGGTGGTGCCCGTCCCGATGAGCACGTAGGGGGCATTGGTGGAGTTCTCAGCAATGAGGGAGATGTAGGTGCCGAGGGTGAGCTTGCCCCAGACGCCCACTGCCAGCAGGATAACGCCGGTGATCTGCAAGGCAAGGGGAGAAACGCGTCAGGAGCCGCTGGGGGAAGGCATCCAGAGCCAGCACACGGTGATCCTGAGGAGGGCTGCTGGCAGACGGAACCCTCAGGACTCAGTCTGGGAAGGACATGGAGAGGGGGCAACAAGGCTGGTGAGGGGCCTGGAGCACAAACCCTGTGAGGAGCAGCTGAGGGAGCTGGGGTTGTTTATCCTGGAGAAAAGGAGACTCAGAGGTGACCTTATCACTCTTCACAACTCCTTGAAAGGTGGTTGTGGTCAGGTGGGGTTGGTTGTAAGAGCCTGGATGAGAGATGCGGGAGTCCCAAGAGGCTCTTAATAAAACTGCTGTTTATTGCATGGATGAAATTACAGCAATCTTGGGTCGTGGGTAAGAACAGCTGGCGTAAAGTTGCCAGTCACAACTGAAAGCGTGCTTGAGAGACGCTTAAGTTCTGGTTACAATACATTATTTCTTTTTCTGTACTGAATATGCTAATTTACAACATCCAACCAGTAAAAGACACAAATCTTACAGAATCTATGTACATCCTGTTAGAAGTCCTATATTACCATACTGTGTTACATTTTAAACCCTAATAGTTACTTTCTAGTCCCCTTTTTTCTTCTCTGCCAAACTGGCAGGGTCTCTCCAACCCTTGGACTCTTCAGCTTGCAGAAGCCTCCCTTCTGTTTGCCAAGGACATTGTTCAATCCACAGGGATTGTCCCTTCAGCTCACTCAACCATTGTCTTTCCAGTTGTTCAGTAACTGACTGGCTTGGCATCTTATACATCAAAACTTGCCTTCATTTTAATTTCGCTTATAGGTTTTGTATTCCCAGAGTCTTTTGCCAAGCGATCAAATCTGTAAGATTTTCCTGTTTCATCTTGCCCAACAGTTGGTCTCTTTTTTCAGGCAGCAACTGACAGAACAAGAGGACACAGTATTAAGCTGCTCTAAGGGAAATGTAGGCTGGATATTATGAAAAAAAAATTACAGAAAGGGTAATAAAGCATTGGAATGGTCTGCCTGGGGAGGTGGTGGATTCACCATCCCTGGATGTGTTTAAGGAAAGGCTGGATGTGGCACTTGTGTTAGGGTTGGGTTGGACTTGATGATCCTGGAGGTCTCTTCCAGCCTAATGATTCTGCAATTCTGTGAACTCCAGAGGGACAGACAGACAAAATTAAACTCCAGCATCTGTTACATTAAAGCTGACACTGAAGGACAGATATCTGAGACTAATCACTGCCAAGGGAGGGTGCAGTGTACCACCTGCAGGAACTCTCTGCTCCTGCAGGCCACTGAGAGACATGGCCAACTCCTCATGTGCCTCTCTCTGAGTGTCCCCTGCTCCCCTTGGTCAGCCTTGGCAGGCTCTGGCATTTCTGTGCTTCTTTGGGACAGGAGTAGCAGAGGCTTCTGCTCTCCTGCTCACAGTGGCAATGAGAATAAATCCAGCTCTTGTCCATCTCTCAGTGCAACTGTGTGCAAAGTGCTGATTCCTTGCTATTGCACCCAACAGCTGAATGTCAGAAAACATTACCCAGGAGCACACCAACCCACAGACATCAAATGCCCTTGCCAAGTCTGGTCCCATTCCTGCACAGCACCATCTTCACCTCCCCTTGTCCTGAACAGAAGTGGATTAATCAGCAAAATCTGAAAGCAAGCTGCAGAGGATGGGGAAATCTGCAGAACAACCTCTGGTTTCTCGCCTCCAGTTCCACAAAGGGCTGGTTTCTGTGCCGAAGCTGCTGAAAGTTTTACCACTGTCCCCAGGGAGGCATAAAAGCAGCCTTCACTGCCAAAATGCACAAGCAGCTTCACATATGAAAGAGAGCTCAAGCCTCGTTATAAAAGGCATTTTTAGTTGGCTGTTTGAAACAATTACTAACTCTTTATTATGCATTTTAAGAGTTTGGTTTCGCCAGGTCTCAGGGGGGGCCCATTCAATTTATGGCACACACAGACTTTGGAAAAAAGGAGGAAAGCCTCTTGGTGGTTTATTCCCCTTCTGTTTCTTAATAGAGCCCTGATTTACAGGGATTTAAGGAAATCCTGTGTTTGTTGGGAGGTCTAAGCCCCTAGCAAGCTTGGCACGGTGCAGAGGGGATGGGATGTTTCCACAAAGACACGCTGAAGATGAACCTCGGGTTGCAGAGTGCTGGATGGAATTTTGCTTATGAAGACACATAAAAACCATAAGACTTCCCTACAAACCTTTTCATGACCTTTATTTAGCAGAGCACAAGCAATGGTATGACTAATGCCTACCTCCAGCCCAAGGCAAGCCTCATTTCCTTATTTCCAAGACACACTTTTTATCACTATCTCTCTGTGCCGTCACACAGTCTAGGGAACAATGAATGTACTGGTTACTGGTTTGGTTTGTAGATTTCTCTTTAAAAGCAGGAGAGACATGGGCACACAGAAGACCAGGACAGTGCTGGCCTGAGAACAGGGCAGCAGGAATAGACACTGATCCTGACACTCACCATCAGTACACACATCTTCCTTTTACCTCTGTCTCCTTCCTTTGACCCAAAATCTCTCCATCTCCTATCTCCAATCTCTCCATCTCCTATCTCCAATCTCTCCATCTCCTATCTCCAATTCTGTGACCTGGGTCAGGCTCAATGGTTACAAAAGCAGGGTGCTGTGGGTCCATTTACACCTGAAAGGTCTAAAAGGAAACTCAGAGCACCTTCTCCAATGCACAATCCCACCCCAGTCTTCCCTATTCCCTTTCCACTGTAAAGTTTCAATTCAGACAATGATCAAACAGGAGATGTACAAAGTATTTCAGATATCCTGGCAGTCAGAGGAGGGTGATTATCAGCCCTTTGACCCTTAGAGTCCCTCTGAGCATTCAGCATGCAAAGGAACTTCATTTACAAACACCTGGAAGGGCCAGCACACAGGGAGCACGAGACCAGCAGTCACATTCCACCAGTGGACTTCTATAGCAAAATTTGGTCTTCATATGGCCCAGCAAGAATTTTCAAATTTGTCCTGGAAACGCTGGGACAGATACAGCCTGTGTGGAAAGAGTGTCACAACCTCACTCCAGATCCTCAGCAGACACAGAAGAAATGAACTGGCAGCTGCACAGCCCATGATGCCCCAAATGAGACATCTGGAGTGGTACAGAAAAATAAACAATTGCAAAGGAATAAAAAAGAAGAAACAAACAAACAAAACAACAACCACTAAAAAAACCCCACAACCCCAAAAAATTAAAAAGTGGGGGAAGAAGTTTGCTTCTAAAAAGCAATTAACTGCCAGGGACATCCTATCTAAATGTAAGGACATGAGGGATCCTGTCCTTTGGTGTTTTCAAGAGATAGCAAAAGAGAAAAAAACTACCCCAAATACCAGATTTCAAATTTACTGAATGCTTTTGATTCAGAAAAAAAACCCCAAAACCTCTGGAGTTTTTCTTGAACTTTAGACAAGCTTTGGTTTAAGTAGTAATAGCCCACCCTGGATAACAGAGGCAAAGCTCATATCCACACCCAACCAGACAACATCACTACAGAAATTCCTGCCAGCAGCCCAGGCTGGCTTGATTTAGCCATGCTTAGGAGCAGTTCCTATGATTATAACAAGCCTCAGAAACTCAGACAGGTTTTGTGTCCACAAATGGGCTTGCAAGTGGCTTGTGCTGGTTTTTGTTGTCTCTTTTTCATGCTTGCACCCTCTCCTGCCCCCTACACTGTTTTGATGGATTTTTCCTGCACCTTCTGCTTCTTTTCTGTGTTCTTTCTTTAGTTTGCAACGTTATTAGAAAGCTATTTCATCCTGGATTTCATCAAAGGTAGATGATATCTTCCTTACAAAAGCTCACTGCAGTGGAAGCCCCTGGACTCACATTTCCTCTGCCAGGAAACCGGAGATGCAGCATTCCATAAAACATTATTAGTCCTGCCCTTCACTTAGGTCAAAATTTTAAAGATTAAAAGAACAAACAAACAAACAAACAAACCAACACAGGAGATGTCCAAGTAGGGCAAGGATTGTAAAGGCTACACACAAGTGGAAATAATGTTGTTTAGCCCTCGCAGGTCTCACATTTCAGTGCCTCTGAGCTCAGGCTCAGCAAACGCACCCCAGAAGCCCTTGACTGATGAGATGGCAGAAAATGAAGCAGGTGGGCCACCTGGACATTTTCTAAGAAAAACTCCACTACAATCAAGATGTTCCCACTGAAAGTTTTAATCTAGATTAACTGGAATGTTCTGTCTTAAGAAAAAAAAATCTGTGAACCACCCCCCTCTCTGTTCAACTCTACCTCTTGCCTCTCCTTAAGCATGGCATCACAGGCACATCCCACCAATCCCTGATTTCAGCCAAAGGCTTTCTAGTCCTTTTACCTTCCTTCAGCATCAATGCAGGTGTTTCCAATGTCACCTGCAGTACTGCTCCCAGTTCTGGATGTGGTGGAAAAGTCACCATGCAACAGGCAGGCAGAGGTACAACAGAGCTGCCTGTCAGGTCTAAATTCACTTGTCAAACAAAGCAACTGCTTTTGAGAGACACACAGACAAAGACATGGCCAACAGCACTGACACAAGGGTATGTGCCACAGCTTTACAGGACACAGGGAGAGTCATGTCCTCATAACACTGGGCATTGCTGAAATCACAACTAATACTAAACACATGCAGTTTCTCATTAAAAGGCAACAGAAAAATGTCTGAGAATTACTTATTTTAATAGTGCCAAATTAAACTATCAACCCCCTTCTTCTGGGTAACAGCAGAAAGGATGCAGAGAGGAGTCTTCAGAAAATAACTTCTGAAAGTACAATGTCTTTAATTCTGTCAGAATTAGGCAGGAAAACACTATGTACTCCTTTCAGCTGGATGAACACCACTCCTAACAGAGTCTGTTTTCTTCATACCCCAAAACCCACAGAGCATTAGTGGCAGGATATGAAGGTTGCTGCTGATACAGGAGGCGTGAAAGGTCCTACACCTCACATCCACAGATTCAAGACCCTAATTCAAACCCTTATTTATACTCAGGACTGCCATATGGAATATTTAAAGCTTGTCAATTACAGAGGTGAAGATAAACATGCAGCAGGAATGACGAGTTTATAAGTCCACATAATTCATGTCCTCCTGTTCACTACTGATGGGACCTATTTTGATTCCTAAGTCTGTCAAAATTAAACTTGGAAGCCAGTCCTGATTGCTGCAGAGCACACAGCAATCCCTACTACTCCCAAAAGCAGCAGGAAGAACTCAGCACTCCTCTGGACCAGCTCTTTATCCATAGAACTGAGATGCTGGACAACAACTTCATTAATGAGGATCTCACCATAGGCATAATTCTTCTATTTCATTGTTGTATTTTCAGCCTTGCTAAATGAATGTAAAATGTGGGCAACTTTAAAAAAATTCAAAGCAGCAGCACAGAATCAGACACAAGGAAAATAACCATGTTGTTGGTATTTTCAGTTTCTCAGATCCAAATACTTCCTGTTCCAAACACCAGCCTCCCTTCACTTTGGTAGAGGCATGCTGTATCTGCACAGCTCTTCTGAAACCTTCTCTCAAAAAGCCTGGAGAAATGGATGAGGCCAGGGAAAGGCAGACAAGAACTATGTCAATCCATCTTGGCTGAAGCTGAAAGGTCTAGCAGTAGGTTTAGCAGGCTGTGAGGAAATGAGAGAGGACCAAGGCACACAGCTAATTAGCTCTTCCAGACATTTCCCCAAAGGAGTGAAACTTTTTCATGACGAAAACGTCCGACCTTGACAACATCCAGAACAAATCCTGCGTTAAAAGCATGTCCAGAGAGACTTAAAAATAACTGGCCTACCTCTGAAAATTTTATAACTTTCCCAAAATAGGCAATGGTTCACATTCAAAATGTTCTTGCTCTACAGCTTGTCAAGCACTGGGAGTGGCTTTGAGTCTTCTGCCTCAGCCCCTGGCAGGCAGGTGACTAAAACGAATATAAATCTTCCTTTGAGCTTCAATGTCAGCTCTTCACAGGCAGGGGCAAAGCATTAAGCCAAGATACAACAGAACATGGAACTGCCAGGAACACACATCCTCTGTCCTCACATCTGCTGATCCTCTCTGCACCTGCAAACCCAGCTTGGGTGAGCTTTGCACAAGACTGATCTCTGCTGGAGTGAGCAGGAAATGAAGATCCCACCAACTGTACCTTTGGAAGAAGGTAGCAAGTTGCAAGCCAATTAATAACCATTTCTGGCTCTGTGCAAACTAAAAGACAGCCTGTAAAGGTCAGTGTGTTAGGAGAAAACACCTGCAGTGGCCATTCTTGTAAATAAGTGCTCTGGTGTCTGCCAGTTCCTGACTTCACTATTTCTTAACACATTCCCCCAGTACTTGACAAGATTATTTTGTCCCTCTGCTCTTGTAACTCAGGCCTGTCCCTTTTCTTCATTCCTTACAGTTTTCCATGTAAATAATTCCTTCCTAAAAAGACACAGCCAAGATGATTTAAAGGAAAAATGCCCTAAGATTTATTCATATTCCTTTCTGTGATCCCTTGTCTGTCTCACCTGGGCAGGCTGCCACGCTTTGGGCTCAGGGTTTTCTCTCCCTATTGCATGCATGGAATGTTCAGCACAAGGAATCTTGCTTCATCTCTTCACCTCAGGAATCTGTTTGAGTTATTATCCCTGCTGTTCAGCATCCATCTAGAGCTAGCTGCTGTCACAGAATTGATTATCCACCACAGCCCTTGCTGTTTCTGTGCAAAACTGAGATTTCTGTGTATTAAAACCACTACTCCATGTCCTCCCTGTGGAAACCATCATCAGGGATACCAGCACATGAAACCACAGCAATGGGGATGCACCACCAGGTCAGAGCTGAGTATCAGTGCACTCCAGTCAGGGGACAGCCACTGAATCTGCCCTGAAATACAGTGGAAAAGATTTTGATTAGACACATTGATATCAAGGTTATCAACCTGTTCCTGCACAGCTCCTTTCTGTAACTGGACCACTATCCTATTTCCTTTTCAAAAATATTTTTAATTTTCAGTGTTTGTCCTAGCTGGGACACTATTACAAGTACATGAGTAGTTGTAGAGCTGACATCAGGTTAAGGTCCTCAGAGGTCAAACTGCAGTGCTGGTTAAAAAAATATAAAATAATGAAACATTAAAACACTGGCTCTCACATAGATGACAAAGTGGATGCCAAATGATCATGGAGCTGATGTGGCTACTCACCACCAACTCTGCAGACAACAGAGTGTGTACTAATCCCTAACTTTATTAGTGCCTCTGTCAACTACAGAGTTAAATGACCTCTGAAAGGAAGTGAACATTTTATAAACAAGCCAGGTGTTTGCCAGCATTCCCACCCATCCATACACCAAGGTCTAACCTGCTTTCCTTGCAGGCTGGGGCAAAAATGACAACCAGGATTGTATCATTTACTCTGTATGGAAAACAGATTAAAAATCACGCAGAGGTGAGTGCAACCTTCTCCTTGCAACCAGAAGAGGCCAATGATCATTTAATGAACAGCAGGGAAGAAAACATCCCAGTAATTTTGTTTGCTGCAGGATAAAAAATTGGACATGGCCCAAGAAGTCCTAGGAGCACTAACAAGGACTGCAGTGGGGAGACAAGGACTTGGAAACAACCTTGTAGCATTGCTCAAAACCAAAGATTTCTTGCCAATACAGTGCAAATACCTATTCTTGGAGAATTTTTTAATAAGAATTAATTGATTACATGCCACTTGTAGGAAGATTCAGGAAGAATAAGGGTATTTGTGACCTGATCTCTATACTAATGTCATGCTTGTGATGAATAGTTATAATAAACAGCCATATTTCTTATGCTGAAGATGTAGCTTTATTACACCTTGCACTTTCAGAAAAAAAGTCGGAAATCTCAGTAAAATTAAGTTCTTTATCATGAGAATTATACTTATTTTTATGTAAGACAGTTCATTAAATGAGATAAGATATTTTGCTTCACAGTTTAATCACTAGTGGCTCTATTAATTGATGTATCTTTTAAGCCAGCTTGCAGACAAGAATGTGGTCATCTCCGGATAAAAATAAAATGCAGAAATATATTTCTGCTGGGAATTTTCAGACCTAATTTCTACAAATGTGGCTTTAAATATGCATGACTGAACATCTCAGGGAAAAGAACTTAGAGAGTGCAGACTTCAAAAGCAGCATCCCACTCTGCAAGGCTAAGGCACACTCCTAGCCACAGGAATTGTGGTTGTTTTGCAGGTCTAGTAGTACACAGAACAGAAGGAACTAACTGATCATCAGCAAAGTGATACAGCCAGAGAATATTTACCTCTGGGGCCTGAAAGTTTTTGGAATCTTAAATGCAGCAGCTTCCCTCATACTTGCACTTTCAATTCCCTTCCGTAGCAATACACAGAGGTGACAGAAATTTTGTTTACTCAGCATGACATAGCTTGGCCTCAAATTTTAAAACAGTTCACCTATTTTATTGATATAAGACTTCAAATGATAAAAAATGTAAGACAATAAAAGGTTTTGAGATAGGACTGTCCCCTATCTAAATACTTCATTGTTTCTTAAATGCTCTTATTTGGTTGCTGCTTAATAAATCAAGTTAAAAATCTAAACTTCTATAATCCCTATGTGAACAAAGTAAAGGAATAAAATTAAACACTCTGAGAAATACCTCTAATGCTATCCATGCCCATGAGACCAGCACTGTGTCAGAACCCAATCTGAGTCAGACTTCAGTGGAAAGACTCCCTGGTTCCTCAGGGCCAGGGCAGAGAAGACTTGAAGAGAGACCCCAGTCAAGGAGTTTTGGTAATTTCAGTGGATCTATCATCACATAAATTCCTCCCTGCACACGTAACAGCCTAACAAAGTTTGGATTTAGCAGTAAGAAAACTTGAAAAGAATTTAAAAGAGATGTACAAGCTCATTAGTCACAGCAGTGGTATGAAACTCTTTTAGAACCATTTTTTATTGAAGCAACTACAGTCCTAATAACCTTAGAAAAAGCAGAATATGGCACTGAAGTGTGAGATGATAAATTCAGTAGTACCAAATGCAAGGTCATGATGCTGGGACCAATTCCAGCAGTTTCAAGCCCCTAAATTTGCAAATAATAGTGGAGGTAAAGGATTTCTGAATGCCAGTGGTTATGAGGAACCACTCATGGCACACACAGAAGGTGGCACATGCAACCCAGCAGTGCATTCCCAAAGGCAGGGAATTTCCAGAGGAGGCTGTTTCAGGGAAGCTGAGGTGATGCTGCAGCAGGTTCATGGCAGACTCCTGGGATGATGAGGCACTGGAGAGTCCCTCGAGCAGGAGTTGAGACACGTGGCTTCCAAAGCCTGGCCTGAAGGGGATGAGGAGGGGTGAGAGGATCTAAACCTGCCTGTAAGGGGATTACACTCCAAGGACAAGAGAGAGCTGGTTAAGCCACAGGACAGCCCAGATGGGAACAAAACCAGCACATGCAGGCCATGAATGTGCTGAGGATGCAAATGAGGGTAATGAGGGTGGGAGCAGCCTCCTCCCCTGGAAGAGGGAAGGAGGTGAAGGCAGCAACACAACCAGAGCCTGCAAAGGGTGACAGCTGGGCAGCTTTCATCCCTTCACTGTGGGATGGGGGCTGCACAAATGGAGAGCTGGGAGGGCACTAAATGCCTAAAATGCTGGAGCCTGTGAAGAGGGAGGAGGGACAAGAGAGGTCTCAGCCTCCATCCGTGCAGAGCCAGGCTGCCTCTGGCAAGAAGGTTGTCAGCTGCAGCATTAATTTCAGTTCAGTCCATCCAAAAATCAGCTCAGGGGCACATGTAATGATAAGGTTTTGTTTAAAGTTTAAAAAGGATTTTATTATTGCAACCAAGCCCCTCATGTCCTGATCCCATTTTATGGAGAATCATGGGTTATTTACATTCTCCTAATTATACTCAGAATGAGCTGAGAACTGCCATTCCTTCTGCCGGGCCGTTTTATTTTTTTCCCCAGAAAGGACACATTTCTTTCATCATTAAGACTTCAGGTTCTTTCCATTTCTCCTATCACGTGAGCCATTGTCCTCTCATGTTCTTCAAGCACCATGCTCCAGTGTTTTCTGGTAGTCTGCTTTTGGAGGCAGTGCACACAGGATGGATCCCCACTACTCTGTTGTACAGCTCACGTGAGAAATAAAATGTTCTCAGTTCAGCATACCCATACTTAGTCCTTCAAAACCAACCACGTTCTCCATAACCCTCTGCATTTGGTCTCACCCACACCTCAGCTACTGCCCATCCTCCCAAACATAAGCAGCAACACAGTCAAGGAAGTGAAAAAGGCTGGCAACAAGGATGGCAAAAGTAAGGTTTGTTCTACTTTTAAACAAGCCAGTTTTGCCCAGCCAGGGTCCAGCACTCTGAATCTGCATCTACACAACAGTTTTCATAATGATCTGTTGTTCATTTGTGTACAGCTCTGGTTTTCATGTGCTGCTCCTGCTACAGGAGCCAAAGTCAAAGACAGAAATTGCTCTTAATACTTCAATGCTTTTTTTAGAGAGAGAAAGGAAATATCTGCTCCAAATTCCAACAAGATTGCAAAATCAAAATTCCACACCATAGATTATCAATATGATTTCTAAATAGTTTAGGACCCGTAATGATTCACCACAACTCTCTGGATGAAATGAAAAGAAACAACTGAATTGTATTTTATATTCCTATAAGTACACATATACTGGTGCTTAAATGTTTGAGATACTGGAGTTACTGTTTGTGGGTATTCATTTGAGTATGTGTCTGAAAATAAGGGCATATTCCTCATCTATTAGTTGGGGTTTGCTACATGTCAGAGTTGCCTAATTCAAATACTGATACCTTTGAGTGTGTATGACTATATGTGATTGCATGGGAAGAAAAAGTTTCTATGGTAGCCTGCATTCAAACTGCTAAATTCCAGCTGAAACAAAACCAAAAAACGTCAGCCAGAGCAGAAACAAAACCTTAAAAATTTCAACCCAATTTCAAACTTTCAATGTCTGATTATTAAAAAAGCCAAAGCAACATAAGAAAGAAAAAAACCAAAAAACCCAAGAAAAAACAAACTAAACCAAAAAAATCAAACCAAAGCAAGACAAAAGAACCCGAGCAAGAAAAATGATGACGACAAAACCCCAAAACCCATCACCATCACCACAGCAAAAACAGTAAAATATACCTGTAATTATCTGTAATTATACAGATAATTACAATACCCAAGTGACTCCACCATATTGCTGCTAACACACATATAACTGTGCTGCTGGTACTTTAATGCCCTTTTGAGACAAATAACCCACCACTCTATTCCCCATCCGGGTGGCAGTGATGCCACCAGGAAAGCCTTTTAACCATGGGTCTCCCACTACTTAAACTCATTCTTTGGCAAGGTTTCCAGAAGCTGGGGAATTCCATCACACAGGATTCCCTCTCCCCACCCTGAAGCTTTGCCACAGCTCCTGTGGGAGCACAGGGACAAATGTCTGTGTCATTTGTGGCTGAGCTGCTGCCAGTCCCCTTCAGAAGAGCCCTGGGAGGTGACGGCTGCTGCTTCCATCTGTGGACCCCTCATCCCTGCCACAAACCTCCACCCAGCCTGTAAAATGTCCTTTGTCAAAACCACCAAAATACCCCAAAACTGAGCAGGAATGCTCCTGCTATTTGAGGTGCAGTGTAAGATTTGCAGAGGGAATGGATTACTCTTGGGTTTTAAATCAAACTCTTAGATTTCTACTTACAGTACTTGAGGTTCACTTGCTGCTTAATCCTTCAACTTTTCTTTTCCTGAAACAGCTGCAGTGAAGTCCTAAATGACAGATGGACCAAACTGTATGGTATTTTATGTATCTTATTGCTATGAAGGATGATTAATTTTTAAATACTTTCACACTTCTTTATTCCTGTTCATCTCAGCAGCTTTAATCAGATTTTGATATACAGTTAACATACTTGCTAACCAAATCTGCAATCAATGCAAATAAATTAAGTAAGTGGGTTGTTTAAAGGAAAGGAAGAGGAGAACTTTATCTGAACCTTGGCTGTGTTGCACACAGTTCCAGAGTGCAACTTGAAAAGCCTTTCTGAGCCTCTCAGAGCAGGCACTGGAAAGGCTGAGATGAGCAGTCATCCCACTGGATTTTGGTGCTGCTCTTCTGTCCCCCAGGCACGAGATAATTCCACAGAGTGAGAGAAGGAGATGAGGTTTGTTCTGCTTGGCAACTCTTCTGAGTTTCCTTTAAAGTGTCTGTAACTACGAAAACTGGAGAAAGCCTGTGTGCTCAGCATTAGTGCACTTCCATCTTCCCTGGAAATTGGGTTAATAAACCCCCCTATGTTTACATAAAGCAGAGCAGAAATATGTTGAGGAAGCAATTTCATTTTTAAGCTTGAATGGAAGTACTGCAATTAACGGAAAGAAAAAAGACAAATATAAAAAGTAGGCATTAAAAAACCTGTTACGTGTTTCAGAACAGCAATTAAAGGAAATGATTCACTGTAGAGCCCCTGTTGAAAAGATTAAAGAAAACCACTGCATCTTTCTGAAGAAGAATTACAGTTTGAAGGGGGGTTTCATGCTGGTATAATGCTAGTTTATTTACAGATATTCAATATTTATCTTACTAGCATTCATACGGGCAGTAAGGCAAGCTAATGTTACCATCATTATACACATCATTCTGTTTTATTTCATTTGACTGGTTGCTGTAAAATTCATGTTTGCACTGTTGCCAGTCGATCTTATTCAAGCCTCATCTATGCTCTTTATAGGTTCCAATTTGGGAAACCACCTACTAACGACAGAAAATAGAAAACTTTAAAAGGCTGAGCATGAGCCATAAAAATTCCTAGTTGATTACTCTACCAAGCTTTCCTCTTTTACTTCACCAGCTCTTACTACATTCTGGCAGCAGCTGTCACTAGACTGTGCTGTGAGTGGCTCCAGGCAGGGATGTAGCTCCCAAATTTGCCATCCTAGCTGGCTGCAGCTGATGCACACTGTTAATCCAGGATGACACACCAGCACCACAGTGCTTTACCAAACAGGTTTTTTTAAGTTTAGGATACCAGAGCCTGTGAGGAGTGACACAGCAGCAGTATGAGCAAGGAAGGAAACAAAGATAAAGTTGCTACACTCATCCATATATAACAATAATAATCAAAGAAAAAATTAAAAACCTTGGCACAATATGGGAAAAGACCAGAAACACCTTTTCCATCTCATATTGCCAAGCACACTGTTAATACACAGTAGAGTGTTCTCTTCCAAACACCAGGCACATATAAAAGGACCACATCCTCCTATTTAATTAACATACAAAATTATATAAAGACCAGCATTTTGAGACGGATTATATTATAAGGGGGACCCTATGGTTTCCAAGCTTGCCAGGCTGTTGGGGAGCTCTCCTGTCTGAATGCTGTGGAGGTCAAAGCTTGGGAATCCTGCACTTTCCTAGGATTCACAAGGAGAAACAAAGGCTACTTCCAGCTATGACAGCTCTGTCCAACAGTCCCAGCAAGTTCTGCTTCTTCAAAAACAAAACCTGCTATTCCCATCTAAGTGTTACTGACAGGGAATGCTCCAAAATCAACGTCTGGAGAAGACACAACGCAACAAGTAACAGGAACTTCTCTGAGAGAGCCTAATATCATTCTTCATTTTCTTGATGTTTGGCTCCTTGATTGAACTTCACACAAAGGACCATCCATACCAAAACATGCTGTTCCTTTAACCCTTATTCTGCTGTTTCTTATGGCAGTTTCCTACATGAGCATTTCCATTCACACTTCTCATACATTGATCTTGGTACTTCAGTTGAAAGCTTCTGCACTGCAAAGGCTTCATGCATTTTGCAGTGCATTTTGCTGCAATGAAGCTGTAGAAACCCAGAATCAAGATGTGCAGAAAGCATCCCAAAACATACTACATCAAGAAATGTGAATATCGAAAATTAACAAAAATTAATCTTCTTCTGTTTGTGCCAATGGGGGCATATTTTCAGAAGATATTCCAGATACAGAGTGAAATAAGCACAGAAGGGCTGAAACTCATTGACCTGTAAGTCGTCCAAACACCATGAATAAAACACCAGATGAATGCCTTGTCAACTAAAGAAAAAGTGCCATTCTGTAATATAGCAAGAAAGGCAAACCACCTGACTTGCAAAGTTCTTTGCAAAATGCAAATTGCTTAGAGCTAACCCCTTCTACCATTACACCATTTCAACAGATCAGACAAAAACCTTTGTCTCTTGGTCCACCAAGTTCTTACCATCCATCTTCCAGGTTCCCACTTTGTATCTTTCTAGAGAAATTACAGGAGAAACATCCAACCAACCACATCCATGTCCTAGACACAGAAAAGGGACTTAATGCATCACTTCCAAGAGCAGTGTGGGGTTGCCAGAGTCAGGAGAGGGATGACTGGGAGACCTGGATGGTCTCTCTGGCCCAGGGAGTGGGGCTCAACAATTTGGTTAGCAGAGCAACCTGGACTTAAAGATTTAGATGTGTGTCATCCTTAGAGGCAAAAAAACACGGCTGGAAGCTAAGGCACAAATGCATAAGAGTGTGTTCAGATAAGAACACATCCCAGGAATACTCCACATGGGATAAATGATGCCTCTGTGAGATCAAGCTGCCTTACAAAACAAAGCTTAGGCAAGTGCACCCCAAAAGATGCCTCAAAGCAAAGGAATGCTTAAACTATAATGAAAAAATATTCTTTCTACCTGCTTTGCCCTCTTCACCAACAGAATTGCTCAAACAGAGCCAAATGCTTTATGCCAACATGACAAAGTAAGCTGAACTTACTTCAGTCAAATTTGCTGATCAATACAGAAATGTAAGGGTTTCTAAAGCACATTTACACTTCTGCTGAGGAAAATATTTTCTTATTCAAATGGACATTTTAATGTCAGCACAAGTAAATACACCCCTGATGCATCAGTACAGCAACTGCACTGTTTAACAGTGCAAATACCAGAAGAAAAAAAATTTAGAAATATTAAAAAAAAGTTAAGTAAATGTAGGTATAATTTTCATTGTACAAGCTGATGTACAAGTGCCAATGTAAATGGGAAACTAGGGCCCACCTATTGAAAATAAAATAATATTCTGGCAACATCTACCATCAGGCATGGTCATACCACAGGGTATGAGCCATTGCCTCCACTTCTTGAAATGAGTGGCACCTAGAAGCAAACCATCAGCAAGGCAGAATCTTCACTGTTATTTCTTAAACTCTCAATGTCCCATCAAATGCACCCACATTACGACAATATTCCTTTCAAAACATAGCACCAGCATTAATTTTCACATCCAGATCAGCCAGTGTACACCTTTAGCAGCATTGTCTGCATTACTGCAGCTAAATGAAGCAAAAAAACAATGTTTTTAAAATTTAAACAGATGTCATATTTTGACCACCAAAAGAAATTAACATAAAAATATTTTTTCCTAGCTTTTCTTACTTGTTTTATTAAGTGAAGGCATTAGAGGTAAGCAGGAAGCAGGATAAAACCATGCAGAAAGCAAGGCTCACTGAAGCTTGGTTATTGCAAATTAACCCAAATAACTCCTTCTGAAAAGCTGACTCACTTTTTATACAACAGAAACACTGCTGGAACCATCTGAGCTCCCTGCAGGAAACCTGCTGACAGAGCACCATGTGGAAAACCCAAAAAAGCTGTACTGCAACAGCCTGATGACAAAGGAGCTGGAAACACAGGGGAAGCTGCAATCACCTGTGCCAATAGGAGTTATTGGAGAAATTCTGCAAGCACTGGAGCTGACTTGCTTTTATGAGTGTCACAAAAAATGAGGAACATCCTGAGGAAAGTTTATTGAGGATGAAAATGGCCAGCACTGTCACACTGAGGACACTGAAGGAAATGGAGGCATTTGACACCAAAACAGAAGGAACTTGAATATCTGTGTAATGTCCTGAGTGTATGTATACAGACCTCTGGCACAGCCTGGTCTCAGTGCTCAGGAATTACAGCCGACAGACCTGTACCAGCTGCTCAGAAGGTGAGTATTTGCTACTAGGGCAAAGCAGGTATGAAAAATGCTTGTACAAACTATGTATTTTCATGTACTTCCAGCACATGGAAATATGGGTACTAAAGAACAAAGGCCTGATGAAGTCTCCTCTGGAGCAGAGTATGATTTGAGCTGTCCATGTTCAGATTACTACAGGATGAGTATGGCAGACACCCATGACTGCTGCAGAAAGCAGTTTCTGGGCTCCTCAGAGGGTTCCTTGTCTTCCTTCAGCAGAACAAGTCATACTCATGACAGTGCAAGTGCAAGGTCTAAGGGCAGTTTTATTGGCAGTTTTCAGTCCTGCTCTTAACTCTTTCTGCAAGCACACATGGCCTACGTGACTCTGTGGATCCCATGTAAAATTGGTTACACAGCCAGTTTAAATTAGATCTGGCTGGGAAAAAAGAATGAGAGTGGATCTCAGTCTTGTTTACAGCTTTTATGTTCCAGCTTGACAACTCCTGCTACACTTGACAACTTTTGCTACACTTTCAATCCCCATCTCTGAAATATCAAG
This sequence comes from Cisticola juncidis, assembly GCA_013400215.1. Taxonomy (NCBI): domain Eukaryota; kingdom Metazoa; phylum Chordata; class Aves; order Passeriformes; family Cisticolidae; genus Cisticola; species Cisticola juncidis. The sequence continues at coordinate 280,518 of VXBR01008347.1, read as the reverse complement.
CACATGGCTGTCTCTAAATCCACCCAGAATTACTTGAACAGAGTTCTCCTGTCACTTTTACTCTTTTTAACACCTAAGAGTGTTTAGCTCACCCAAGGACAAAGAGCACCCACACCCACAAAATGTTGCCTGAACTGACAGCAGAAACACTGAAATAAAGGCTTAAAATTCTCCATCCATGGAAACACTTTGTAGACCACAGGTCACTCACTTTAACATATTTTAGGTATCTCAACCCTAAACCAGAGTTGTGAGTTCCCATGGCTTCTATTTCCTTCTTCCATCTCTTGTCCAAAAACCCAGTGTTGACTTTGGTTGTCAACACTTCTAAAGCATGAAGACTGCACCCAAGCATGGGCATCACAGGGCAGAGGACAAAATACAGAGGTCACAGCTTCAACACCTACTTAAACCAGATTGCCAGAGATGTAAAAAGCCTAGCATGTAAATAAGAACATTTCAAAAGCAGCAAGAGACTCGGAAGAGATAATGCAGTCGAAAACAAGCACCCAATTTCCAAAGCCTGTCTTTCACTGCACAGTGGTCCAGCAGCCCGACCATCTGAAAACCCCAGGACCTATCAGCACTTTTAGGTACCTATATGGAAATGTGACTCTACATAAACATCACCTTTTCTGACCACTCTCATTAATCTGTCCCATCTCTTACATCCCTCAACCTGTGTTTATTTTTTCCATTTAAACCATCTTGGAACAGCAAACCAAAGTATTCAGTATTTCAGCTCCCTACCCTCAGCCTGTTAATACAGACATGACATATTTGCAGTGAATTTCTAATAGAGATGTGTAACTAGAACACCAGCAGAGATGGTTGCTGTAAGGAAATGACCACATTAAATATACTCTGCAAAGAACATAAAATCAGTGACATTTTGACCATCAGGCCTTGGGGAATGATCTGTACTCCCTGCTCACAGTGTGCAGGCTGGTGCTGGGCTGATGCTGAGCAGATGGCTGCAGAGCAGCTTCTGCTGGCCCTGAGCCATCATATTGTTTTTTCCTTGCTCTGCAAAGGTTGGGTTATTTATTTATTATGTGGCCTGACACAGCTGTGATCAGGGCACGATGGAAATGCAAATGTACGGACAATAAGATGCTGTTTGCAGTTGTGAGGGGCTGCTCATGATCAGACTTTGATTTTCTGCTGCCAATTTTCCATTTACCACCTCTGGCCTAATAAAGCCTTCCCTCCAGCTTACTGTCTCTCCGGCTTACAACCGCTAATGAAATGCTTGAGGGTTTCCATGGGGGCTGATACTGACGTGGTTTTCACGGAGTTTTCTTTCTTTACAAACAGCACTGAGGATATCAGCAGAGATCCTGCAACCATTTCTGTTAAGCACTAAGGTTAGGATCTCAAATTAATTGGCATAAAGATAGAAGAGACTTTAATTAAAGATCTGTGGCAGTGAAAGGGGTTAAATACAGATGCAGGATTATTAGATGCTAACTTTTGTACAATTTTTGAGAGGATACACTTTTAGTAACTAATAAGATGCTCATTTTTCCTTTATAAATGAATCCCTCTAAAAATGGTAGCTTTTATTTTAAACTCTTTCTCTATCATTAAGCCTCTCACAGATGCTCATTTTGGCATTATATTTGAGAAAAAAGCCAAACAAGAACTGAGTATGTGTGAACTAAAGTAGAAATAAACTCCTTTTGACTCCAAACTAAGATCCACACAAATTCTGCTGCACAGAATCAATAACCATTCTGCCTTTTGCATGCATATTTAAACAGGCCTAATCCCACACATAAAGGCGACAGGTTTAACAATTACAAGACAATCATCAGACAGACTTTAGATCAGCCAGATGTCCAGAAATACATTGTTAATCTCAACTGTAGTTTTACCTCCAAAATTACTCTGTATCCTATCTTCTGCCCCCCATGCCTCATTTTTAAATCCTTCCATTATTCACTCCATAGCTTTTTATTATCCTCCCCTTAACTCTGTGTGATCAGTTAAGTTCCAGCAGATGAACACATTCTCCATATGAATCAGAAATCCAGCACAGCCACAGTGCTGCCTGGTATTTACATGTAAAGTGGTAAATCTTATAAGAAGAAAATTAAAATGACATGAATTTATACTTTGCATTAAGTGGATCAGACATCTCCTCTCTCCCTTCCCCTACTCCCTCCCACCCCCCAAAGCTTAGATGACGACAGCAGTACTTAATCTTTTTTGCTGAAGGATGTTAACAGCACTGGGCTATGTGTTCTGCTCCTCTAAGTTTGTTGTTTATTAAATACTTTTTCTGCTTGGTTGCTTTCAGGCTTAGAGTCAGGTTAAAAATAAGTGAATACAATGCAATTATTAATACTCAGTTCTGAAACAACTTTAAGCATTTAAGAGGTCGTGAGAGAGCACAGTAAATACACTCTAAGAAATTTTATTTCCTTTCTTTCAACTTAGAGATGAAAGACAACAAAAATGCAACATTTCTAATGATGGCAGGGCAATGAAACCTGAAGAATGCTCTGTGTAATTGACCTGCTTCTAAAAATATTTTGATCAAAACTAAACATGAAACCACTCCCTTCACCTCACACAAACTCACAAATAAACCTGGTGTGCTTTGCTCAAATAGCTTTCTCCTACAAAACCCCACATCATTATAGTCAAGGCTTAAGGTCCTGCCTTGGTTCTGGACCTCAGTCTGAAACACAAGAGGGTGTTTCCCATTTCACAGCCCAGGCCTGCCCAGGGCAGCAGAGATGAGACCCAGCTGAGGGTCGGTATCCAGTACCAAAAAATTCTCCAACCCACACCATCCACTGGTACTGCCTTGGGTCCCTGGCAGAGAAAGCAGTCCAATTTGCATTGTGCTGAATAAACGCCTCATTTCCTTTCCCAGCTATCTCAAGTGACAGTCATTCCTCCTATCGTAGCTATGTGTATTACTAGAATGAACATTACCCAAGGCAACTGGGTTAATATTTTTTTTTGGAGGAGGAGCTCACATCAGAGCAGCTAGCAGGAGGGACCCTGGCAAGAAGGTATAAAGCAGCTCCAGGTATGGCCAACAGGAAACTGATGACTAAAAGTGCCCTCAAGAAGGCTTTGGGTTATTCTGTGGAATGCAGTCCATGGCAGGAAGAAAGTAGAGAGAACAGGACAGTACATGTTGCAGTGACACATACATGGACAGTCACCTGTGCTGATAATCAATTATCACTCTTACAGGTGCTGCTTTATATCAAATACCATGGTTAGGTCCTTTAAATTGTGGCAAAACACATGGACAAAGATGGAAACGACAGCAATCTGTACCTCACAACACACTGGCATCACTCCAAAGTGAGGCATGGGCTGAGTCTGTCAGCTCCAAGCTCTGATTTCCCAGCAAACATCCAGGTCTCACACCAGAGTTCCCATGGCCACCAAAATTTCCAGTTAGCATAACTTGACAAAATAGATGTGGGTGAAATCCAGTTGTTACTGGGTCAAAATGCAGATTTTCAGACAGTGCAATAAGCATGTTCATGGCCAGAATGGTGCTTGCATTTTGTCAAGAAACATGGAGACACAAGGTGGTTTTCCTGGATGGATTTTTGTAGCCATGATCAAGTTTTGTTTTTCTTCTTCAGTGGAGTGGAGTAATTCAAGCTTTCTCCACAAGCTTCTCTTTCATGACTGAACTGGATTTTCTGGAAGCTACACCTATGCAGCATCTCTGCTGCTTAGGAAACTTAAGAAAAGTATCCTTAAGAAAAGTGTCCTTTCCATACTCCTCCTTTGAAGGGAAGCCCACACCACTGCTCCAGCAGGTCACCATGGGCTGACCAGAGACAACCCTGTCCATGCAGCATTGTCATCCCAAATTTGTTTCCAAGCATATCATTAGTAACTCAAATGTTTTTCTGGAGGCCTTTGCCTCTGTGTTTTCCTTTATTCTGAGTTTCCTCCTACTGTCATCCAAGTGTCCTGAATATCTCACTGGAAAAGGATCCCCTGTCATGATGGCAGCAAAGTAAATTCTCCACAACATCCCTTGTTGTGGACTGCATTTTCTGCAGCTCTCGAACAGCCAGGCTGGCTGGGCTGGTGAGGGCACTACTGCATGAGCACCACCATGTGATGTGAACCATCCACTTCTACTCGAAATAACTCCGCCAGCAAAGAGCTAAGTAAATAGGGACTGACAAGACAGGAAAAAAAAAGGAAGGAAAAAAAAAAGGAAGGGAAAAAAAAAGGAAGAGTGATGGAGTAAGGCAGCAAATGAAAAGATGGAAGGAAATGACACAGCAAACACAGCTACAATGTTCCTATTGTTCTTTTACAGCCCATCTGTGAAGCCCTACATGCTTTACTAGTGCATCTCTTTTGTAGAAGGAGATGCTAGGAAAAATCAATCTGTGGTATGCAAATGCTTTGTGCTGTAACTACAACTGGGTAATATCCTTGTTATATGTTTAACATGCCCCTATTTTACTGTGAACCAGTAAAACAAAGAAAATTCTAGGAGGTGAGATCACAAGTGTATCAAAAAACCTTTTGGCAAAAAAATACACAAAGCCTGTGGCCCCCTAAAAGCAGTAATCTGGTTTATGGCCTGAAATGCCTAGCAGATTACACATACAATTGATAATGTACATTTACTATGGCTAAGTGACCATTTCATCCTTAGACATTGCATATGGTGCTTACACTGTCATTCTATGGTGCTTTGACATCTTCTAAGCAGAGGTCAAATCCCCCCATGGGTTCCAAACACCAACAGATAATTTAAAATATCCACGTAGCTCTTAAATTTATGTCCAAATTTCCAGTAGTCAGTGCTAGATGCACAGCAACCTGTAACCTGCAAGCCAGCCTTGCTGAAGACTCCTCACCAGCTGCTCCAGCCACAGAAAACAGTCCAGGAATCCTCACAAGCCTATGCCCAACCTGGAGGTCTGTCACACCCAGTGTCCCCTCCGTCTGGACTGGCTGGGAGGTGGCAGGCAGAGCTCAGAAATCAGCACATGGGGTGGCCCAGGGGCCTCTCCCTGCCCATCCATTCGTCCCTCAGCCTCTGCTGTCACAGAAGGCTGCACATAGCCACGAGGCAATTAAAAAAACAGCGTTTGGTTTGGGCATGTTCAAAGCACTGTGCAAATAGAGGGATTAATTAATCCCCACAACAGCAGAGCAAGGTAAGCAGCGCTCTCCAGATGGAGAAAAAAATGACAGAGGCAGCGTGGAAAAGCCAAGAATAAAATGCAGGTCTGTGTGCCTTGTCAGACTTGATTTCAGTCCCTCAGGCCACAAAGCAAAACATTTGCCTTTAAAAGAGAGTGATTTATGATGATCTGGATCTCAACCTTGACCTACTTTAGCAATTATAACCAGACAGGAACAAAATCTCTCTCAAATGTTAAAGGAAGGTTTTAAATCAAAATCATCTATTCCAATGCAGAGGCATTTTTCTCTACAGAAGAAAGCAGCAAACCCCTCCTGGCTCGATGGTGGCAAGGTCCTGAGCTCATTTTCCCCAAAGCCAGGATGAAAGGCAGCAGTGCTGGGATGTTCTCACAAACAAGCTGAGCTATTGGCTCCCAAGTCATATCTCCTGTGTGGCAGCAAGCACAGAACTGTCCTGCTGCTATTTAGAACTAGCTGCTATATTGCAGCAAATGCAGCTAAAATACACAAAATTAGTATTTTCATGCAGAAGTGCCTGGTGTAACTACCCCAGGGGTGCTACACAATACTGAAATGCTATGAAACAACCCCTCTATTGAGGCATGAGCTGCTCTGCAGGATTTGGAGCTGTTGCATTGCAAGAAACCTTCAGCATGACGAGTTTATTTCACTTTCACACAAAAGCCAGCTGTCAGGAAGGAGAAGAAAAACTGCTCTTTGCCACACAGAGGAGACTAGTTGATAAGAAGGAGACACCATTCTCCAAGGCAGGACGTAAAGTTCCCTGGGCTCACTGCAAACCCAAGATTGCACTTGCTCCTTCCCCACAAAAGGAATGAGCAGACTTTCATGTGATCACTCATTTGCTGGTATTAGTTTGTAGGGTAAGATTCAATCTTGAACACAAAAGATGGCAGAGTGCAGTTTTATTGCTTGGGAGATGCTATGGCAGTTCACAAGCTCATATTGTCCCTTAATGCTGCCCCTGCCACCAACCAAGAGCCTCTTCCTGACTCCTCATTCAAAACATCCGAGCATTTAAGCATCTAATCAAGTCTAGCTGTCATTCCCAGTGGGAAAACACCTATGGTAAATATTTTACCAGATAAGCTATAATGGACTTGGGTATAATTCAGACTACAAACATCCTTGTAAAGTGCAGGGTTTAATTTTCAGGGGGTTTGTTTTCTTCATGGGATGGCACACTGACACAAACAAGGATGAAATGATTCTGTGACAGTCAGCGAGAACAAGGTTCTGATATTATCACCAAAGTCTCTCTGGAAAATAATTACAAAATAATGGACTAAGCCCACGGCCTGACCAATGACAGGACAAAGGGGAAAGGAAACACTAATTTGGGCACCTTTCTATGGCATGATTTCTGTTAAAACTTTACAAAGCAAAGGATGAAGATAATAAGCTCAAGGTATCCTCATGCTGCTCTCATTTTTTGCCCTGACCCCTTTCTCTGGAGCTCTCACACCTTTTGGTCACAGCCTGGCTCCATCAGCCAAGCCCTTCAAGATAACATGCCTGGTTCAGAGGCACCGTATCTCCTACTGTGCTGGAGCATTTCTGCTCTCTCTAAAATATCCTCTGTGATGCTGGAAGGCTGGCACTTCACAGGTATTTTAGTGGGACATAGACACACACTGGGTCTCTAGTGAAATTCGGGCTGCCACAGAACTGCCCCACATACTGAACAAAGCCAGTGTTTTCTGAAATCTCTTCTGTGCAGAATTCAGCTCTACAGTGCCAGTGGACACAAACCTTGGCACTTGTCTCGGGTTTTCTTTGGGGGCAGCCAGCAGCTGCTGCTCCTGTTCTGCCTTCCCTTCAAACACTGAAAGCTGGACTCTCATGGAGTCAGGGAGATAATGAATAAAATGGCAACTGTGCCTGAGAGGCAAAATCCAGGATGGAGGAGCTAGCTTTGGAACAAGCAAAGAATAAACCCCCCAAAACAAGCAAGAGAATTAAAAGAAAACACTTGTAGCTGTTATCTCATTAAGCCAAAGAAAGATGGGACAAGCTGCTGATAATTCCATGCCATGCATATAAAAGAACCAAGATGACACAGAGTGCAAAACCAGGAGAGATGGTGGAAAAACCCCTTCTGGAATACAGCACTACTCACTGCACAGCTAAAAAGCTGGGGATTGCACTTCCCAGTATTAGCTGGCTGGTCTTTTACCTTGGGATTGGAGATTGGAGAGGAAAGGAAACAGGTTTTCAGGTTCAAATTTCTACCTAAAATTGGAACAGGAGTCCAATCTGCAGTGTGCCACACAAAATTAATCACTGTCAGTTTACATTCCCACCAAGGTCTCAGTGCTCCTACTCAGAGAGGAGGCAAAAACAGGTATTACAAGGGGAACTGTGAACAGAAAACAAACCATTACAGAGCAAGCCACCCTTCCTGTTAGCAATGCTTTATCCATCCATTCCTGCTACTAGTCTTCACAGAGCAACCTGGTTATTTCTAAGTGACACAACTTGAGTACCAGGGGGAGGATCACTGACACCTTCTTAGCAGCCACACACAAACCCCAAGCCCCTAAACTGGAATTGCAGTGAGCTCATAGATTGAAATCACAGAAATCACAGAACAGTCTGAGTTGGAAGGGACCCAGAAGGATCATCGAGTCTTACTCATAAGTTTTGTTGCACCTGCCACACAAAGGTACATTTACTACCCATTCTGCTTATTTTATCCTCATTTTTCTCAACTCAGCACTTAAGGAAGGGAGGAAAGGAAAGAAATAGAAAAGACTCAGTTACTTCTAGCAAAAGTATGTTTCTTTCTAGCTCAGAATGCAGCATAATTTTGCTCCTAGACTTGGCCATGTTCTCAAAGCTAACCAGCAAATTCTAACTCTTCTGGGGAATGAAGTGTTAGAGGAAGAAAATATCAAAGAGCGACCCAACAGCATTCGGCTCCTCTGCAGCATTTGCTATCATCAACCTCTTCCTCTCCAAGCATCAAAGCAGTTCCTAGTGAAATTTCACTGGCAACATTTTAAAACAGAATGCACTGTGTTAGTGCAAGCTTTTAATTTAATGTTTAACGTTTTACATGTGTGTATATATTATATATATATATATATATATATATATATATACCCCCACAATTTTTTGGAAGATCTGGCCTGTTTAAAATCCTTCCTTATATAGAAATATTCTTCCCCGGGGCGGGGGAAATCACTCCAAATCACAATACCAACAGCTAAGTTAGTTTCTTTTCCAGCAAAGCTACTGAACCTTCAAAGTCTCATGTCGGAGCTACGCTCTTGGCAAAATTTTAAGCAATTAACTGCATTACCTGGTGCTGCCACGAGATGTCAGGGAGCAATAGAGAAAAATTAGTTGTGTCTGCCCTAAATCACGGAGCTGGCGTTGTGAAGGGGGGTAACACTGCCATGGCAGCTCTGACAGGGATGTCCACATGATTCTACCCCTATTTACTTCAACGTGTCTTATCACACCGTAACATCTTACATGCAGGGAGTTTTCTTTCAAATAAACACCCTCAGGTTTTGAGAGCATCGTCAGGGGATGGAAGGAAGAAAGGAAAATCAAGCTTGGTTTTCTGAAGCTGGAAATTCAAAGGAAAAACCCTAAGGTAATGTAACAGCATTATGTAGGTCTTAAAGGCACACAGCTCAGAAATACTTGCTTCCAAGATCAGCCCTGCTTTGTGCACATGTAACAATATTTTTACACGTACTGCTATCTTCTCCCTTTAATTATCACACTGTTGGCAGCAAAATTTTACATCCTTTATTCAGAATCCCCACCCTCTCCAAATCCAGTTTCAGTGATGAATAAAATGCAGAAGGATGCATTAGAAGCTCTATAGCAGCCACACTGTTCCTGCCAAAATTGAAGAGTCCCTTCAAGTCACTCTGCAGCAGTCTGAGAGCAGGAACTGGAATATGTGATGGGGAGGAAGGGCATACGAGGTGACTGCAGCATGAGTTTGAAACCATGGATTGTTCACAGGTGGTGAAGCCACAAACTGGGTTTGGATGGCAAGATAGAAATGTTAAAAAAGAGCTACCCTGTATCATCCATATGTCACCTTTCAGAAATTCATCAGGCGGCTTTTCAAATCCTGCCACAGCTTTTTTTTTTTAATATCCCTTCAATATGATGGATACAAGGCTTGGAGCATGCTGAAGACTGCTACATGATGTAGAACACTTACACTTTCCTGTAACGAGAGTAAGATTTTTTTTTTTTTTAAATGGTGTCTTGGGTCCTTTCCAAAGTAAGATGGAAGTGCTACAAGTCCCAAGGGAAGGGGAAAATTCCTACTTCTCTTGCAGTGCACATCTTGTTGAGGAGCAGTCCAAGAAGACGCTCAAAGCTATGGCTGTTTAAATTACACCTTTGACTTGCTTCAGGCAGAGAAACTTGGAGGTCCAGAGGAGAAAAACGTTTCTGTGGCAGACTGAGTGACTGAAAAACACTTCTAAGGCTTTAAGACACTCATGGCTGAAACAGGCCTGAAGTGATCAGGTGAAGAGAGAGAAGCCTGGCAAAGCAACCAACAGCATATGGCAAATTAATTATTTTTTGTAGGAGTTCTGCATGTATGATTTTATACATTGCATCCAATGAATATACACACACATCGACATACAAGTACAAAACTCTAAGGAGCTGTGTTCTGAAGGGGTAATCTGCCAGCCCTTAGGGCTTGGATTAGTGGGCAGCCCCTCAGGAAGCCTGTCCCAGGACAGGGTGGTACGTGAAGAGGACCAGCAGCTGGGAGCACAGCTGATGCCCTGGAAACCTGCGAGCAGATGGGAACTGGGACGATGGATGTCAGCAGGGGAGCGGCGTGGGTAGCACTTTGTTCCGGATGCTTCGCGCTGAACGCAGGAGATTATCGCTTATGTGAGCAGCAGATATATGGGCAGCAGCTCCAGCTACCGGGGATGCTCTGCTTCCCCTCATAATCCCTCTCCCAGGTGATGAGAGCAGAGCCCCAGTGCTTTCCCTTCCTCTCTGGAGCACGGCACAGTATGGAGCACAAGGTAAACAGAGCATCAACAAATTGGTTTGTGCCAGCCTCGGCATGAAACACTCAGTACACACAGCACGTGACACAGCCTAATGGAAACTGCTTTGGAGGGCTCGAGTTCCAAATGTCTCAGCGAGGAGATGTCCCCATCCTTCTGTTAAGCCAGAACACTGAGGAAATCCCATGACACCGAGGAGCAGTTCTGCTTGCTGCGGTGGATCTGGATGTTGCATGCTATAAATACAGAACTAAGGCTGTGCATTAGTTCCACAGTACGTCAGGCAGCAGACACTTCTAGTATCACCCACTGCAAACAGTACTGCCTCCTAAAAATTCCTTCAGGTTATGGCAGCTTGGGTGTGAAGTAGGTCCCTAGGATTGCAGTCTTGTTATCTGATGCCAAATTATTTTTAGAGCTGTCTTTTGTACCAAAAAAAAAAAAAAAATATTCTATAAACAACATTTGAAAGATCTCCCAAAATGTACTTCCATCCTTATTTATTTATAAATCAGTGAGTAACTCATGAAAGAGGGCAGATGAAGGAAAGAGATGAGTACAAACAAGGTGCCCAGGATCCTAATATATGTATGGATTCGAAGAAAAAGCTTTTGGCTTTGAAAGATAAGACTGCACAGTTGTCTTAAAGCCTTATGATGTCATTTCACTCTTCCAAATGCACATCAGCAACCACAGGAGAGATTAGTGGTTCAGAGCCTCACCACAGAGATCCAGGCACAGACCTGCTGACTTTGCTGTGGGCTTTTTCACATAAATGGTTTAATTTTCATGTAGGAGAGCAGGAGGCTGCATGAAGGCATTAGAGGAGACTCCATGCAAAGCAGTAATTTGAATTAAAGGTGGAGCCTGGGGAGCAATGCTCCAAGGGCTGATCACAGCTGCAAAGAAGGGTTGTCAGGGCACACCCCAAATCCTTCAATAAGCAAACTTGAACTTATTTAATAGATTGAGGAAATAATTCACCCTTAAAAAAGAAGCCCCCAAGCTTGTTAGTGCCCAATTTACTTCCAGACACTGTCCAGCTCTCTAGTCAAATGCAGGGCAGGCTGATTGTACCCTGCAACTGCAGGCACCAAAAGGAGTTCACGTTTCCAGCTCCTACTTCCAGCATTTGAGTTTGATAGAATCAGGTCAAAATCAGTCTTGCTCAGTCTGACGTAATGCAGACTTCTGGATCCTACCCTGCTCACTAAGATGTGAGACCTCATTCTCCCTTCCCACAGTCAAGCTTTTAAAAACTGCCAGAGAACTGCTTATGCTGTAGATTGACAGCAAAAAATCCCCAAGCCTTAGATACAGAGATCATTTTCAGAGAGGGAAAGCACATTTCCTACCACCACAGAACAAAATAAGGGAAATGGATATTGTGCCAGATAGGCAGGTACCTTAACTGAGAACCATTTAAGTTAACTACACTCCCAAAATCTATTAAAAGCCAGTACAAATCTTGATGTACCGGCTTATCATGTTGTAAATAAAAATAGAGTGAACAGAATGTGGTATCCTCCTTTTCTTGGCTCCCACAGAAACATTTGGTGGTGTGCACTGTCACAAACTCTTCTCCATCCTCCTTCTCAGGTAGATTAGGCAGGTCAGAAGGTCAGGGGGATACATAATTTTGCCAATCTATCAGTGCTTAGAGCAATCTTAGCTAAAAAAGACCCAGAATTTTCCGACATAAAGAAATGCCTTCAGAAAACAGAACTTTAAACCCCGTAAGGTTTCCTTCCCAAGTGGTTCAAGCAGAATGAGCTAACAGGGTAAGGACATGGGTTAAGGGAATGCACTGAGGCCATCTCCAGAAATGGATCTGCACATATTCCAATCAGTGAGGTCTTTTAATTGATAAAACCTTCCTGTAAATGGAAAGGGTTGTACAGAAATGTCAGTAAGGCCTATTAATGCTTCAGCATATCCCCTAGAATTTAATTGAGGAAAGCAAAGACCAATCCACTCCTGAATTACAAAAATAAAGCCGCAAATCAGTCCGAAATCCAGGCTGAAAAGTCAGCTGGCTCTGGCACCGGGAAAACGCAGTCATTAAGGCACAAGCGCCGTAGCTCTGCGCATTTGCCGCTCCAGTCAGCCTGAATCCCTGTGACAGCAGCAAGCGGCTGCTGATTGCCACCAGCTAATTATAGCGCTGGGCTCACGGCAGGGCGGCCGCTGCTGGCTGCTGGGGCGGTGTGAAGGCAGCAGCTCCGTGACACATTCACCAGCAGCTCTCCAAAAATGCCCCGCTCCCGCCCGCCTCCCCCTCACGGCCGCCCGGGGCCGCCGCCCGCGCTGGGGCTGTGGGGCCACAGCGGCTCCCCCGGCCCCGCGGCCTCTGTGCTGCGCCCACAGGGATCACCTGGCCCTTCTCGGTGTAAGGAAGCTCAGGGAAAGACCTCGTGCTGTGGGGAAAGGGATATATATCCAAGTTACTCCAGAAATGGGGAGTCTTTCGGAGGAAGCGGAGCCAGAGCTGTCAGGTCCGGCAGGGCACCTGCTGCCTGCAGCGGTCCCCACAGGAAGGCAGGGGACCGGACCGGAGAGCAGCACAGACACCGGGCTGCACCCGCTTCCCTGGAGCACTGGTTGCCAAACAACTGCTGCACATTTATTCTCCAACCTCCACCGTTTCCCAAGAATGAGAAGCAAAATAAAACGGGGAGGTTATTCCTCAAATGTTTTCCTTGACCTGGAGAAAGCAACAGCTTGCTACAGACTTCCTGCTGGCCTGCCCTCGGTCAAAGCAACCGAAAGGGCTGCTGCTGTATTTCCATCTCAGAGTTGTTTACCGAGTTTTGTCCTTCCCTCAGGCACTTTCCTTCCCAGTATTAGCAGCGATGTGTGAAGATACTTTGGTATCAGTACCCTTTTCCTGGAAGTGTTCCAGTCTCCCAGTGACTGCTCTGAAGGGCAGCAGCCACAGCCACAGCCTCTGCGTTTCTCACCAGGTACAGGTCTCCCAGTTCCTTTCCATACACAGCCAGGCAACCAGGCACACATGGATTTGCAGTTTGACTCTGCCAGAGTATCTCTGTAAGACTCATATTTAACAAGAAGACTGTTGTCCCTATACTTGTGATAACCAGGCAACCAAAATGATGCCACACAACCTTAAACATTAAAGACTGCAGAACAAGACAATTCTAAAGAGATACTTAACATAAAATCAGTGCTAAGTAGATGGGGAAACAGGAATGAGGAAGGAATGAAAAATAAAGCCAGCAAGATAGCACATCTTAGTTACTTTTCTATCCACGCAAGCTGCCTCTCTTGGAATCAATTCTATTTGCACCTAAACTAAATCTGATCAAAGTTGCTGTAATAATTTGTATACTTAAAGTATCAACTCATCAGTAAGAATGAAACACAGTCAGCTCATCAAATGCTTCTCATTATTACAATCTTTCACAGCAGGAGCCTGCAGCTCCCATCCCTGCAGACATCTGCTGTGCTCATCAGAAACCCAAAGAGAAAGTAGCATGAAGACTCTTTTTGCAGGATTATTTCAGTTTGAGCACTTGTCGGTGCCACACACCCCATCTCCATTCTCCCCAGCTGTCACACATGGAGAAGTGCAAAAGTACTATGAAAAGAACCTACTGCAAAACCCACACACTGCCAAGGGATTTGGGGACCTACATAGCACTTGAACCTACATTTGCCTTCAGTCTGTGAAATAATTTAGCTTTCAAGTCTATGAGGCCTTGTAGCATGGGAGCTTTCAATGCCAATCTTCCTGAATGCCAGCACCTAGTTCCCTGTTTTTGAACACTTAAACCCAGGAGTATGTCCATTCCAATATCTGCTACTTTCCAGCTTCCAAAATCCTTATGTTTATGACTGATTTATGCTTCTCTGCATGATTTCTTTTTCTCACATGAAGATTTTCATGTGAGAAACTTGGACTTACACCCCCATTGTTTTGGACAATCACTCGCTGTTGCAACTTGACTATAACCAAACTGAAGAAGAAGAGAGTAGATCAGCAGCCCATGAGTTTTCACTTCTGCAGGAAAACTCCAGATACCTCTGTACAAAAATACTTTTATAGTTTTTACTTCATGTATAGCCACACTTCCTTGGATATTGCATTCACAGATGTTCCAATAAGCAACGAAAGAAGCACAGTTTCTTGATGAAACCAGCAACAAATGGAGGACCTACATGGGTGTCATTCATAGGACACTGTAAAAGCAAAAAGAGATGTCAAGTAGGTTTCCTCCTTTTTTTCTTGCTCTTGGTTCTATTCCCCACTAACATTAGTGAAGGAGAGGAGGAAGTAGAGGACATGCTTATTAAAATTTGCAGCACACAAGTCTGTAGGGAATGCAATTACACCAGAGGACAAGATTATATGAGATTATTTCATCATTTGAAGACATGCTTTGAAATTCAATACAACCAAAAGTATAGTCACTACAGGCACTCAAAAGCAACCAACAAAAAGGGGTTGGGGAAAACTGTTCAGACAACAGCTCTTCAGAGGAAGATTTGGAGTGTAGTAGATGATAAAGGGAACGTGCCTTGGTGAAGTCATACCATTATGAAAGCTGAAAGAGCTGGGATTAATAAATACAGGAGTCCACATCACCTACAATGTAAGTAATTCTTCTGCTCTGCTCAGCTTGCTAAGTCCTTGGATGAAGTATTATCTCCCACGCTGAGAACTTTGAGTAAATAAAAGGAGACCAAAGGAAGAGAGCACAAAAACCAGGAAAGAGAAAATAGGACTTGTCAGGAGGCTTTACAGAAAATGGCAGTGTTTTTATCTAGTGAGGAGAACGCTCTGAGCAGGGTGATAATGGACTGCTATGTACATAGAAACATGCTACAAGAGTCAATAGAACGATCTGTTCTCCATAACCACGGCAGATAAGGAGTAATGAGCTGAAATTGGAGCAAGAATGACTCAGATCAAATATTATAAAAACTAAATATAATGATAACAAAGCACAGGAATAGATTTTATTCAGAGTTCTCCAAATACAGGATAAATTAACTGCAGTGGTGCATCACTGAAACACTGCTGATCATACCCAGCAGCAGGAAGAGGACCTTGGCGATCTGGTGGCATTCTCCCTCCATCCCATTTTTTCTCAGTTTTCCATAAATCTCAAGCTGTACAACTGTAAGCACTAAGAGCTACAACAATTTTATAACCATGAGAGCTACCACAAACCTCAGTGAAGTTTACATGCATTGAGTACCTCATTAATATCAGCCATTAAATCACAAATGGTTTGTGCTCTCTGGTCAATGCAATGGCAGGGAAGTGCCTTTTACTAAGGGCACGAGTCAGCTGACATAGGATTAGCAGAAGAAGAGAAATTTCAGCCACATATCACTCTCAGCCCCTGGCAGAGTCAACAGGGACAAATCCCCATGGTCAACACCTGCTTTGGGATAAAGGCTGTGTCAGGGGTGTGCTCTGTGCTGGCTAGGCAGGCACCATCAGGGCTAGCTCAGGCCTTGGCTGGAACTGTGAGATTTCTTGTGCAGGTAATGCAGGATGATTTGTCTGTGTGCACTGAAACAGTCACCTGTGTACCCAGCCCCTCAGTCAGAAACCCATGCTGACACTTCTTGAAATTTCAGATCAGTGCAGCCAGAGAAGATGTGGCACTGGCACATGAAGTCTAAGACTGATTTTACATTTCTCTTCTAAAAGGATTTTGGCTATAACCTTTACTACACAAAGGAGCAGAGGATCCCAGTATGTTTCAGGGTTCTCAGTGATGTTATTCCTTATAGGACATCAGCATGTTTCTAGAGAAACACTTCTTTGGAAGATGTACCATTAGCCCCATATCCATAGCCTTTTGGTTGTTTTGTTTTGTTTTGTTTTCAAGACACAACTTGGGAAGCTACCAGACAGGAACAGCTGATGTAATATCCTCACTGGAACATCAGGCTTTGCTTCTTGCAGTTAAGAAAAGCAGAACCCTTCAGATTGCAATTTGGGTTTGGGGTCTGCCCATTTGCACTGGGCTTTCTCCTGGTGGGGCATGGCCTCTCTGGAAAACATTACAAAGCCAGGGCAGTGCTGTCCCACAGCTCATGGGCCTTTTGCAGGGTACAGGAGTTGTTTTCTTACACCCCAGCATTCATTCCAGGCCCCTTGGGGCTGGGAGGGCGAGGAAGGCATACACAATTCCCCTACTGTGGAGCACAGAGATAATTTCCTCAGATTAGAGAACTCTAAATATTTGAAAGTCAGCATCCATTATTATTTTGGAAACTTCACACGGCAGTACAAGATGGGTTGATTCTGGCAAAAATTCTTCATAGCAAAAGAGCATTATCAGGCAAGAACAGAGACATTTTTCTCTTTTTCAGTGAAGTAATGGCAACAGATAGATTACAGCCAGTCAGACAACTCAGCTATCTCCAAGGGGGAAGAAGGGCAAACATCTAAATACAGAAATTCCAAATCTATTGCATTCAGATATTCCCCCTCCTCTCACAGATGAGCCTGGGAAAAAGATTTCTGATAAAAATGACATAGAACATCAACTGAAAAATAATCATGAATTCATATTCAGCTGCATCTTTCAGATGTCAATACAGCTTATGTGACTTCTCTTCCCTGAATGGCTTTGAGGGGAAGGAACAGAGAAAGGAGAAAAAAGAGAAAAGGGAAAAAAATTGTCCTGGAATTGACTTTGGGAACAAATGCTATGTCAGCTGGAAGAAAGCCAAACTTGAGTTGAAATAGCACTTTGCTATATTCAACTCTACAGATTTTTCTGACTGGAGATGGCTCACTCAAGGACATTGCCATAATAATTTGGAACATGCTGACATCTGCATCAGAGGCTCAGTCTAGTCAGAAGTGGAAGTATGAGAAAGGCAGTGAGTTCATGCTCCAGGATCTAGAAAGCTTGCAGTCAGGACAGCATTCTGGGGAAGGTTGCCTGTGTAATTCCAGAATGTCTTCCTAAGCTTGCTGTAATATTGGGAAACAGAAAGCTGATCCTTTACTCAAACACTTGTCTCAGAGCAAACCCAAGCTACTCACTTCACTTGATTAAAATGTAGTTAATTCACAGGCTTTGCTCAGGCAGTACCACAGACTATATTTGTTGGCCTGTTGCTGGGACAGGGTGATTCCTTCACCCTGTTTATCAATTTTGGTCTTGTTATGGTTGAAAGATTAACTTTCAAATAGCAAAATTCCTATATGAGAGAAACCCAGAAGGCTTAACAAATAACAATTTGAGTCATGCTCTCTTCTTGCCATCAATTTGCAGTATTGGGAGCAGCAGACAGGGAAGATGCAAAACAGAGATGATGCACAGATTTGTGAGAAATTACTCATCAATCCAAGCCCTAATATGCAGCAGGGCCAAGAGGAATTTAATTTCAAGTGAAAAATGTCCAGTCACCAGCACATAAAATTGCTTCACAAGAAGTGGCATTTCCAGTTGCAGACTGTGTGCTGCTTAGACACAAAATCCATTGTATTCCTCTTTCCCTTGGTATGCAGTGCACACATGAATGGGAGCTGCTGCTTGCTCTCAGGGTTGAAGGTGATCACATTCCTCCTAATTATGTAAGAAAATTCCACTGACATGGTGATTGTTGTGACAAGAACAAATGTGTAATGCATGGGAACAACAGTGCTTTGGGACTTCAGCAGATCACACCACTCTGTTCAGAGGATGCTGGGACTTCTCCTTGTGATACGCAAGTCCAAATACACCAGGCACCAAACAGGCCCAGCTGCTTTTTCTGCCTTGCTTCACTTGCTGTGATGTGGCTTCCTTTCAGTTTGCTTTCCTGCATCCATCAGGGATAAAGGAAAAGAGGTAACAGGATTTACTGTGTGGTTTTTCTAGCTCTGTGTACAGGACACATTGCTAGTAGAATACAATGAATAACTGGTTTTCTGTTACTTTTCTCTTTGTTTTGAAATTGGGGGTGACTTTTATTCATTCATAGGCCAGGAAGATAAGGGCTTGCTGTGCCATCATGTGTCTTGGTTTAGCGTGGCTTCAGGATACAGAATTTGCTGAATTTGTTTGAACTTCCTTTTTGGTTACCAGGCCTTCATCCAAAATGTTCTTCAAGAAGATGAATTTCCTCTTCTCCTAATACTAGCAGCGACATAGCCAGTCTCCTGCAGTGCCCACCAAACCAAAACCTGGTGAAACTCAAGAAAGCAAGACTTTGCTTCCAGCACATACAAAAAAACCCAGGGAAGTGGGATGGAGACAACACTTTTCTTTAGGAGTATACCCAGGAGTTTGCAGCTGACTGTCATTCTACCTGTGACTGTCTAAATCTAGAATGAGATCTTTGTCCTCCAGGACAAGCAGGCAGACAATGGGAGGCTCCAAGGAAAATAATAGTACAGTACAAGAAATGGGCATCTTCATTCATGTCATGGTGCTCCCTGGGATACCAAGGTGGAAACTGCTTTGTCCTGTTCCTGACTTGGCTCACACAAATGGTCAGGCACTCACCCTGGCCTGTGTCCAGCAATCTCCTCCTGATCTTCATTTTCCTCACTTGAAAGAGTTTGGCACCACATGAGTTAAAGTGCAGAGAGAGTTTGTAGGCAGCCATGCAGATGACCCTGAAGCAATCAAAACCAGCCATGAACCTTTCCTCAGCAAAACCACGTTTGCTATTGCACTGTTACATTTACTTTGCTGTCTCCATCAGGGACTGATTCAACCTGACATATGACCTGCAATCCTCACCAAAACTGCCTTTTCTCTGTTCTGCATTTTCCTTTCAGGGTGACTGTTTGGTCTCACCTTTACACAGGAGTCTCCAAGGGCAGAGGGCAAAAGGGAACTGCAGGAAGGATGGAGGAGAGAAAAGTCACACCAACATGTGGACAGAAATACAGACTGCACCCCACAACAGAACAGTCGGACCTTTCTCTCGCTGTTGGGGACAACTCACATGGCAGGAGATGAAAGTTGGTGCTGTTGAACTTTACATTAATCACTGGCTGCCAGGACAGGAGCTGGAGTAGCCTGGCTCTGTCAATGTGGGGCACAGGGAATTGCTCAAGGGTGCTGGTTTGTCCTGCCATGGGGATGTGCTGCATCAGCAGTCCCAAAGTCAGCACCATGGCACAACAGACTTGGAAACTGCTGCAGTTAAAGCAAGGAAGGATGTAAAATGACAGGATGTAAAACCAGCACCCTTCTCTTCCCAAAAAACCACCTAGTGAATTCAGAGGATTTTCAGTAGGAAGGTACTCATGAATGCAGTAACAAAATTACCTCATATTGTAAAACATCCTTCCTTCTCCCCGAAGGCTGCTGCTGCTCACCAGCAGAGCAGGCGAGGACACTGCACTCCTCTGCACATCCCCTCAGCACTGAGGATGCATCACTGCACCATTTTAGGAGGAACACACTGCATTAGCGTGTCAGGTCTCAAGCCAGCAGCCTTTTAGATTCAGGGCAAACCCAGCGTTTTTGGTTTCAAACAACCGCACTTTGGGAGCTTCTCATTCGTGGATTTCCAAGAGCATGTGCCATTCCCTAAAAAGCTGAGCTGGCTGTTGCTTCAGAGGCAGCTCTGCACAGGCCATACTCCCACAGTGTACTTCACATTTCTCTGCCCACGAACCCCCCGCTCTCAGCCTGGAAGAGGGCAGGCACCAAATGCCCTCAATGCAGCTCTCTGTTTCCTAATGCAACATTTCACAGCCAAAAATAAACCAGCCCCAAACAACTCACTGGTTTGGAGGTACTGCACATCCTATCTGTTTCAGCTAAAGCCAAGCTGCAGAAATAGTTACACCTTGAAAGAGAAAGGCTCACTGGAGTAAAGAAGTGCAAAGGAAAATTAAAGAGGGCAGGGGCTCTCGTAAGGAAAGCACTCTGGCACGTCTCCTCCTCGGTGGCTTGGCCCCCTGAGCAGAATACAAATGAAGAGCATCACTGACAGCCCAGCCTAACATCTCAGTCCCCTTCACAAGCCATCCATTCGGCTCAGGGCACAGAGACAGTGCAGGCATTGTCACAAATACACTGGGGACAAACAGACTGAGAGGGAGGCCCACAGACAAACATCACCCTATTGAGACTGAACACAGCCTTAAAAATATACTAACAGATACAGCTATTAACATGCCTGCACAGAACAGAATATGGGCAGAGCACTCAAAGTGCTTGTTCATTCCTCATCCTCCATTTCAAGCTATAACGTCACCCTGTAATTAGCTGAAATAACCTCTATTCTGTTCAGCCTCGCAACTGATGAGGAGCTCACAAGAAGCATGAATCGCCAGGAAAGGTTTAAAAATATACCCAAATTTAACAGCAACAACAAGAGACATAAAGCACTTGCTTTTTCTTTGTGGGTTTTTTTTTGGTGTGTGTGGTTTTTGTCGTTGTTGTTGTTGTTGTTGTTTTTTAATCTTGCAGGGGATGATTAGCAAGGATGTCACCAGTTTGGTTTTGCAAGCTAGGTCATAAGAATTAAGTGGCAATAGACTCGTCCTAAGTGGGAAGAGACTTTTCCAAACATCCAGTTCTAAGACAAAATGACCGTGCCATTGCCAGGAAATATATGGGCATTACATTCTTAAACAAAGGTACATTGCAGAATCCAGCAATGCTTAGCTTTGAAATAGATTAAGGACAAAAGACCTAACATCAAGGCAAAAGAATTAGCATAGCAGAATTTCCATAAGAAATAAAAAGTTGAGGGTGTCATATATTTTTACTGACTGATCATCCTTGCAAAA
>VXBR01008347.1:231545-259578 GCA_013400215.1 Cisticola juncidis | reverse complement strand
AAAAAAAAAAAAAAGGGTGGGAACTAACTGTGGGCAAATGAGGGACCCTACATTTAAATAGCAGATTATTCATGAAGGGTTTTTTTCCCCACCTCTATTACTCTGAACGTCTGATTCGCTGGGCCTTTTGTGTTTTTTCTTTAATTAAACATTTCAAGCCATTCACCACATCTGATAAATGAACCCTGCATCTTTCATTCTTATTTTGTGTGCAGATGGGTTGTACATACAACTGTGAGCACTATGGCTTATGATGGATAAAAAACAAATATAGATGCAAAAAATAAGAAAAAAAATCAAATCTAATGCAGTTTCAGAAGCTTGTGAGAGAATCTGAGAGCTGGAGAAGCTCAGGCTGTCAGAAAGCCAGGAAAACCTCCAAGAGTCCTGTACGAAGACGCAAGAGATAAGTACACTGGGATAACAAAATTATTATAGGCAGGAATTGTCCTTTTAAAGAAAATGATGGGCTGTACAAGAACAGCAAACTGTTCTCAAGCCCAGTTCACATTCTCTAGGTGCCACATTTACACAGACTGTAATGAGAAACCCAGGCTTAATTAAGCTTTTTATTTAAAGAAGGAGCTGATAAAACATGAAAAAGAGAACCCCACATCTCTGGTATGCATTCCCCCTTCTTTTAGCTTTGCTTGCTCAAAAATCAAACACAGAGAAGATTAATTTATTGGTTGGAACATAAAACCAATTAAATAAATAAACAGCCTGTCACTCTGGGTTCAGAGTGAATCTAGTGGAATTTTTTTTTTCCCAGGAAGCCTATTTTGGGAAAGCAATAAACCACAGAGAAGGGCAAAGGCTACAGAAAAGGCTAGAGGCATTAAAAAACCCACCTGGAGACCTGTGCTATTTCTGATGTTATTGAGGACTTTTTTGGGAAGGAGCCTGCAGGAGCTGTATGCTCCAGCCCTCCTACAAGAGCAGCCCACAGTTCTCAGGTGTTTGGGCACCTCACTGCACCTCCAGCCACGCAACCACACTGCAGTTCCCATCCAGGTATCCATGGTCTGTGATGTTTTTCTTGAAATTGAACTTTTTTCCTCTATTATTTTGCTCCTGATCTATATGACAGCAGAAAGCCAGTAGATTCCTCTGCAAAGATACTTGGCTTTGATGGAATTAAATCACTGGTGAAGGGTTCAGTTCAAGGTGCAACATCACCACCCACCCCTGTGAGGAGGTGAGGAGCAGCCCTCTTTTGCTGCCAGCCCAGACTCCAAAGTAAAGAAAATTACTACACACAGCACAGAAAATGTTTCCTTTGGCAGCAGTTATGAAAATGCCATTCATCCTGTACGCAGCCTGTATGCTCCAGCATAATAAAGAGGGTGATTGAATGGTCTTTTAAGAAGTTTACTGGGTCACATTTCTCCTGGACTAAGGCCAATGCTCCCATTATTCCCCAGTGCTGGGTGCTCATCTCACAAATCCTTTACTGGTCTCAGCCCTTGTTTCTTACTGATAGTGACAGTGCCTGAGAACAGAAACATGAACCCTGACATTACTTCTAGTGTAAAACATGCTTCCAGAGGTTGTCTAGGGTAAATTAATAAGCCTGCCATCCTTGCTTCTTAGGTGTCCAAAAGGCCAAGAGAAGTGGAGCCTGTGCACTTTTATCTGTGTCATCCAGCACACACCATTCTTCATAGACTTGCAGGAGAATGAGAAGCAAACTGAAATACAGTGTGGTAGGATAATGTGAGAGCTTGATTATGCAAGCCATTAAAGTTAATGGCACTAGTCATTTAAGGACAAATTATGCCAGGGACTATGGTCTTGTAGAGAAGCGCACTGACAGTAAATTGTACTTTCCAGCTAGACATTTGTGCAGCTTCCTAAGGCAGTCAGTCCTCCTCTCACCACAGTCAAGGAGCTACATTTTCCAAAAAACACTTAATGCTCAGGGCAAGAGCCTGTGCAGGGGCACTGCTGTGTCCTCTCCACAGATGAGCTCAATGCCTTGAGACAATCACCTGCTGCATTCAGGGGTTCTCCTGAAAACCAGCAAAACACAGAGACATCAGCAGTTGCACAATCCCTGTCTGAGGCTCTCTAGGTCAACAGGAATTGCTAGTAAGCAATTCATCTTTTGCAAAATAAAGCAATTTCTTACAAAAGAAGGAAAACCAGAACAAATATTTTTTTCCTTCTCCTTAGCTGTACTATTGGATTTCTCACCTGTTTAACCTATAGGTCTTCTAGAGAAGTTCTTTTCTGCATTTATTTTAATGATCCAAGCATTACTTTGAAAATAATTTAATATTTTAGTGCTTCAGGTACTAGTACTTAAGAAAATCTCATCAAGCTCCACATTTCAACAAGCATTTCCATAAACTGAGGGTAATAAATCTCTAGAGAATGGCCTGTGCACACTGGGAATCAGCAGCAGTCACGCATCCAGAGGAGGGTGGGAGCAAAGAAATGACCATAAAACCCAGCCTCTGATTCACCCAGAGAAAACCAGCCTTCCCCTGCACAGCATCCCAGCTGGCTCACTCTGGGCATCGTGGGCAGAGAAGAAATTGCAGCACAGCTCCTTCAGGGGCTCTCTGCTGCATACTTGTTTTAGTGACTTTGCAAGGCAGGGTGGCTCCCCCAGTCCACATCTGAATACACAAGACCTCAGTTGGGCCAGAGAGCTGTCCCTGCAAAAGAAGGACACCCACAGAAGGTAAATACTGTACAGGACACAAAATAAATAGGCACAGAGGTACATTTGCAAAGCCTGGCAAAGAGTTTCACTCCTCACTCCCATTAGACTAATGGGCACAAGAACAAGGAGGTATTCTTTATGCTGCCCAGATCTGGATAATTCTGCCCACAAGGTCCATCTGTGGCAATTTTAAATAATTTCAGATGTAAAAGCAAAGATGGGAAAGTAATGGGGGAAATAGCAGAAAAAGAAAAGAAGGAAAGAGCCTTTGAATCTCTCCTATTAATAATGTTAAAAAGTCCAAATAGCTTCATTTCAGACCCAAGACCTAATTTACTGAGCAGAAATAGCGCTGTCACTGTACTTATCACAAAGAACCATTTTGTCCCAGTGAAATGTGCCCTTGGAGGCACTACTGAAAAGCCTGCAGGACAGGAGGCTCACTTTCTTTTCTGGAAGAAACTTTCAGCCTGTGAGCTGGGTAACTATACAGAAATGTAGCAAAATTATGTGCTCTCTTTTGCTGATGCTCTTAGAGGGGCTGTAAATCAGCAGTGCACACACTTAACTAACACTTCACCTAATGCTAGAGAGGCAAACAAGCAGGATTTTGCTTTTGCAAGAGGCCATGAGTTGCTGAGAGCAGCAAAGCAAGAGCATTCTGACAGTGATGATGGCATCTTTGGAGGGCAGTGAGGTGCCCAGCTCCCACCATGATGGCCAGTGAAAGGGGAGGGTCTCCTCAGCATCATTCTGCAAAAGCCTCTTGGCTCATTTCAGAAGCAAAAAGCCTCCTTCTGGTCTGCTGCACAAGCAAGGAACAACTTTGAGCCACAGATCCCTCCTGAAAGCATCGCAGGGCTGGGAGAGCTCAGCCCCAAACACACAACCTCCCAAAGAGATTTAAAACCAGACATTTGTCCAGGCAAGAGGCAGCATAACAGATGCTTCATGGATTTTCTCATTGCTCTGAGTTACATTTCTGAGCCTCCCATAAGCTTCCCCTGCTGGGATCTCCACTGAAAACTTGGCTGTGAAGAGGCTGCAGCTGCGTGGGACTGCACTGATGCCTGGCAGAACCCCCAACTCCAGGGCAAGGATGCAAAAACCAGAAGGAAATGTCAACGCTGCAGGCACTTGTGATGTGCCATTTCTCTGCTTCACACTGCAGCAGTTGGGCTCTCTGGTGCTCCCAAAGACCCACCAAACCCTGCCAACACTCTCCTTTTCTGCTTGTGCATTGGTACAGCCCAGCAGTGTTCCTGCAGTGCCATCAGCAGTTGTTCCCAGAAGAAAATCCAAGCCAATTTTGACGTGTCTCCCACAAAAGAGGTAATTTTAACTACACTGGGTATGCTACAGGCAACATTTACATTTGCACAGGTTTAAATGAGCAGAGTGCAGTTTCCAGTACATGCAGATCAAGCTGTGGTAAAAATTTAAGCTTGTGACACTTGTAGGAAGGAAGGCTGGACTGATAAGTGGTGACTCAGACAAGCTGGCACTGAGGAGCAAGATGACAGAACATTTAATTAACAAATTAACTTTCTACTCTCTTAAATAATCATTACAGTCTTACAAACATCCAAGAATACAGCATTCAATTTCTACCTACAAGGCTGCCTCTGACATTTTTCCAAGCCTTACTTCCCAGTTTCCATTAAAAACAAGTTTACCTACTGCATCATCAGATGTTCTGCTGACAACAACATTCTGCTCTGAGCACTTCTTTGTAGCTGCAGGACGTATTATCCAATTCCTCTGAGTCACTTCTAGCAGAGTCTCACTCTATCAGCAGCCCTGAGTTGTGTGAGTGTCTGTTTGCTTGGCTGCCCTCCAACCACACCAGCTTTTCTGACTAAATCTCCTGGCCTCTCTCTGAGCAAATAGGAGTCAGGAATCTTGCAGAAAGTCTTCTTCTTATTGGGAGGGGGACTCAACAAAAAAAATTCCTGGAGACTTTTTTCTGAACTGACTTGGAAGAAGGAAAGGAAAATGGACAGGAAAAAGATAGAACCATGTATGTCACCACAAGAGTCTTAGGACCTTTGTCCCTTTATGAAAATCTCAACCTTCCAAATTTGGCTGGTGTGTGGAGTTAACCAGAGCTGATACCGACAGTTGTAGCACATTTCCAGAAAACACACAACTAGATGAAGTGGCTAAAGCTACAAAAAGGCATTTTTATATGCTAACCTAATCCCCTAAGACACTGGATAAAAATCTGCCCAGACAGTTTGGTCTCCTGTTCTGCTTTTCAGTCACTTTCTTTTCCCCACTCCTGCACCAAGCCTGGAGTGCTTTGCTTCCCATGCTGGAAAAAAATATTTACCATTATCAAACGTTAAGGGCTTTTGGAAGAGATTTGGCTCCTGTTTCCCAAGATAAACCATTTGCAAGGTCAGGCAGGCCCAAGCACCTTTTTTCTCTTTGAGCATCTGCTCTCACATCAGCCAGTCCTCAAATACAATGGCCCAAATTTCTCCAGCAGCCACCAAATGGGTAAAATTATGAGTGTCAGTGTTAAACAACCAGATGGGAGCATCAGCTCCAAACACCATTCAGACAGGTCCCTTGGGCTGGGACCCTTCTGGAACCCTTGCAGAAGCAAGTCACCTCTTACTTACACAGGGACTGGTAACAGGCATTTAATTGTAATTAACAGTTTGCTGAAGGAAAGGCAGCAGTACAGGGCCAAGACACAAAGGGAAGAGATGCTTTCCCTCTTTCTTGGGACAGGAACAAGAAGCAGAGATTCCCAGTGATTTAAAAGGGCAAACAGTGGCCAGCCAAAGTACCTCGGGGAGCCCTGTTGTAATGGGGAAAAGGGGTCTCGGCCAGGAAAAGCAACCTTAGAAGGAGTAACTTCCCAGCAGCCAGTGCTAATTCCAAAAGCCCTGATGGACACACAGTAGGGAAATCAGGAAGCAGCCCCGTCTCTCCCCCGTTTTCCCCAGGGCACTCTTCCCATCCTCCGCGTCTCAGCGCCCTGTGAACGCTTCCTCCCGGGAGCTACGGGCTTGCTTCCCGCATTAGCATCAGCAGGAAAATCTGGGTTGTTTATTGTCCCTCTCGGGGAGGGCGATCCCGTATTAGGGAGATTAAGGTCAGCCTGCGAGCGCGTGACAGCATAATCTGCTGCGGGCGCCGGAGGGGCTGCGACAGGGACAGGGCACAAACCGTGACAGGGACAGGGCACACACCCCGCCCGGGCTGCGACAGGGACAGGGCACAAACCGTGACAGGGACAGGGCACAAACCCCGCCCGGGCTGGGACAGGGACAGGGCATAAACCCTGCCCGGGCTGGGACGGGGACAGGGCATAAACCGTGTCAGGGACAGGGCACAAACCCCGCCCGGGCTGGGACAGGGACAGGGCACAAACCCTGCCCGGGCTGTAGAGACAGGGCACAAACCCTGCCTGGGCTGGGACAGGGACAGGGCACAAACCTGCCAGGGCTCTGGGACAGGGACATGGCACAAACCCTGCCTGCGCTGGCACAGGGACACGGCACAAACCCTGCCCGGGCTGGGACTGTGACAGGGCACAAACCCTGCCCGGGCTGTGACAGGGACAAGGCACAAACCCTGGCTGCCTCTGCACCACAGCAGCTCCGCACGCTCCGGTCACCCCTCGGTGCTGCTGCCAGGGCGGACCCCAGCAGCCCCCTGCTCTGAACACCACACCCCCATGCCTAATCTCCACCCAGAGCTAGGATGCTCCACCATGCATGACACGCCCACGGGATCTCCGAGACCTCCACCGGTGCTGAACTTCTCAGCTTATACCCCCCGTCCTTAGCCCTTTCCCAGCAATATTTCAGTGTAAATATACCAGCATTGCTTTGGCATCCCCTCCATCTCCCTGGCACTCTGCAATATGCTCTCCTGTACCTTCTGAACAGTTTATAAACCAAGATACTTTTTAAGATGTCAAACAAATTACACCAGAAAAGTCATGAATGATTCCAGTGAAGTGTGTTGGCAGGGGGTGGGGGGGGTGGAAATCTTTATTTTTTCAGAACAGCAGCTGTTATTTGTGTCCTAAAGGAACAGGCAACCCTTCTGCACATTTTGGGAAAGCAGAATCCCGTCTTTTAGATACTATAGTTCACCTCATGAAACTAAAGGAAATTTAGTTTCATGCTGAATAAGGTAGCTAAACACAGACCATATTTTAAAGCACAGCAGCACCCACAGAAAAAACCCCAAACACAAAATCCCCCAAACCAAAGACTTATTTCTTGTCCAAAGTATCACTTTACTGCTGACTCAGGGCAGAAATATCAAGCTATTCTTAACCAGCCTGGTCACAGGCTTTTTCTTCAACAGCAAAGCAGAATTTAAGTTTCTGGATGCTAAGCAACTGCAGCTTACAGCACTTCTAGTATTGTGCAAGCAAAGCCACAGGATTCCCCTTGCACAGTGTCCTGACAAGAGGCCTGACAGTGCAAGAGCTGCCTGACATGCAAACCAGGCCTGCTGTAGGCAGCCAACGCGGTCTCCAGGAATCCATGGTGTGAATCCCCTC
The DNA here is from genome assembly GCA_013400215.1 of Cisticola juncidis. Classification (NCBI taxonomy): domain Eukaryota; kingdom Metazoa; phylum Chordata; class Aves; order Passeriformes; family Cisticolidae; genus Cisticola; species Cisticola juncidis. Next base: position 252,376 of record VXBR01008347.1, on the reverse strand, counting down.
TATGCTTGTGGTTGCTTTATTTCTTTGATAACTGATGGTCCTCACCATATTTAGATTAACCCCTCCATCATCCCTTCCTCCACTGGCAGGGGAGACCCCAGCCCGCAGCTCTAGTGCACTCAGGGGATGCAGCACTGATTTTTAGCTACCATTCTCTCTCTCCCGCTCTTGTTTTGTGGATGAGCAGCAGCTTTGAATGCTTGTCTTCCCTTCAGATGCTTAATTGCTTGATGTATTGAGAAACTACCCCTTAAAATTATTACACAGCTCTGTTTCACTAGAGCTCCATCTCCCAGCAGCAAAACCCGTCATGCACAATGAAGCCAAAGAAATCTTTATTTGTGTTATCACAAGGAAGGAAGAACCCTATAAATTAAGAAAACTGCTCATATTGCAGCAAGTTCGGAATGGTTGGTACTTTCTGTCTCAGCCTTTCTTCTTTAGAGCTAAACCCACTTTGTCCAGGCCTGCTGTCCTACTGATTTTCCACCAGTACCTCAAGTGAGGAAACCACTCAGTTTTTTTCTCAAAAGCCCAGCTTTATTACAGGTTCTGTACCTAACAGCAAGATAAAAGAAAATAACCCCTAGTGTGGTTTTGAAATCAGTGCAAATACAGTTAATATTTAAGTAAAAAAGCCTCATTAACAAAATCTTTATGTCTAGAAATCCAACCTGTTGTGATTCTCCTTTTCTAACTCCCCTCCCTACCTCCCCTCTAAGCTAGCAAAGCCAGCTAGAATGATCAGAATGATGGTGCACAACAGTTGGTGTTTCGTGCACAAAATAGTCCCTCCACTCCCAAACCACTCCCATTCCTGAGGGCTGAGATAAGATCCTGGGTATGCCAGGTATCTGCTTAGCACCAATCTCAAGGTCAAAATTTCTTTTAAGATCCACTTCCTGCAGCCAACGATGAGTTCACTCTACCAAAGGTAACTTGAAATCAAATCATCTTCACCACACAGAGAAATACAGGGGTGTCAAGTGAGAAAAAGGAATGGAGCCCCCTTGGAGAGAATCACAGCGACCACTGAAATATTAATGAAGCTCTTTATTTGAGAGAGTCTAAAAAGGACTTTGAATAATGCATTGCAAGCAATGGTACATCAGCACTGGCTTTTTTATCCGAGAGGCAGCTGGCATTTTAAAAATAGACAACTTTCAACTTGATGGGGGTAGCTCACCAGCAGAGGAAATTATCCAGAAATGCACCATCATTTAAGAGAACAAAGCAGACAAACAAGCAGAGCACAAAGAAAGTTCATTAGCAGAAATGCTCTAAAGCAGCCCTCTTCTCTCAGCACAGACTTGCCCACCATAAGCTCAACTTCACTATTTTTGGGTGTCTCAACATATTCTGTCCCTTAATGTCACCAGAAAAGTCTCTTTAAGCTACTCCACAACGGGCATGGTCTGGGGCAAAGATCTAATGAATTGCACTTGTAAACAAAAGAGATGCTCTGTCCTACCCAGACAGCTCATGAATTTCTGAAACTTATATTTAAAAACAGGGTTGTGAGTGATACTGGCTTTTTAATTCAATGGGAGAAAAGGAAGTGGAGAAAATGGAACTTTGATAGGAATGAAGTAAGACCCTTGAAGTTTGCTCTCCTGCACAGCTGATGGGACATGCAGAACCCCTTGGCTTTAGGATTGCACTGAAGGCCCCAGTCCCACTGCACAAACACCTTCAGCACATGGAACAGACACATGGGGTGCAGCCAGTGAAATGTTTGGCTCTTTGTGGGTTCAGTGTTCCCACTCGTTAACAGCAACTGCTGGACAGAGATGTTGCTGTAGGTGGCTTTTTGACAAGTCCCCCAGAAGGTGATGTAAGTTCTTCCAGCCAGAGATGTTTCCTAAGTATCCTTCCTAGGTACTCCCTCCTCCTGCACAACAAGCTTTAAAATACAGTCACACAGGCATATCCAAAGGTGTGGGGCTGGATTCAAGGCACAGGTTGTGACAATGCTCACAGCTAATGCCAATGGCACCATTGATTTATTGGTGAAAACACTGTGAATCTTGATGCCACCAGCAGGGACAACATGACAAAGCTGTTTGGGAAAGGGACTGATGGAGTTTTGTATCCACACAACTGGAAATTTCCCTCCCTGCCATCAGTGCCACACTGCCTCCCCTCCCACCAGCCCCTCTGGTTCTGCTGCAGAGACTAACCTGCAGATAAAGGGGTTTTATGCCATTATGGCAAGGTACAGGGATGTCTTCCCCTACTCATTTCCCAGGGTTCTTCTATCCCAACACAACCCCTGAGATGCACCAGTCTCACAAACTGTCCTGCTCCCACACTTTTGCCTCCCCCACCAAAGAGTGGGGTCAGTGGGGCAGCAGCTCCTCACCCTGAGGCACAGGGAGCCAAAGGGGGAGCAGAGAGGGGCATGAACAGGCCCCACCAAACCCAGTGATACAGCAGTGAAATGTACCAGAAAGCAACTGAACAGGGCCATAAAACAGAATGCCCTGCCAGCTTTATCTCCTTTTTCACCTTCCTGATTTATTCTGCCTAGGCACTTATTTTACTGGCCAACAGTTGACTGGTTGGTTGCCTCAATTAACTGTTTCCCTTTGCCCTTCTCCATTAATTTCTGCCTTCCTTCTCCAAACAATCCCCTTCTGTTAGGCCACCCTTTCTGCTTTGCCTGCACATCCAAGTTTAGTCACTTGTTGGTGTCCACATTTCACACAGCTAGGAACAGGCAGCCATCAGCACCAACACCCACACTCACTCCTGGCAGGTGAAGCTGCCTGAAGGAAGAAAAGCCCAAAGGACAGACAAGAGGAATTCTACCCCAAAGGCATCACATGTTATTATGGCCTCAGAGAAACTCTGAAAATGGCATTGGGGGTTGAGGGGCAGGGATCCTGGATGTCGCCTTGCTCCAACCCTGCACTGGGGGTAAGCAAAGGGCTGCTGCCCCACCAGAGCCAGCTGGCACCCCGAGACAGCAGCATTCACTCCTGCTGCTGGAGGATAACACAGGAGCACACGAGGCAGCCCTGGGATCCTCTTGTTTGTTTTCAAAATCAGCTTTGCCTTGCCTGGGCACGGGGGGAGACACTTGGACACCACTAACACCAGTGTGAGCTATGCCACAGGCAGCCTGCCCTCACCACCACCTCTGGGGAATACCTGGGTGGTGCTGCCAATAATCACACAGTGAGTGAGAGTTCATCTGTGCACAGGGAGCCTGTGCTGTCCGGGGGTTAGTTGTGAATGGGATGGCAGGAGAGGCAGCAGCATGCACAGAGATGTCAGAAGTGCAGCCCAGTGTGCAGTCCTGACATCTCTGTGCCATGCTGTGCCTCATCTGCCATTTCCCCCTGCACCAGCACTCAATGCACTAAGGTGTATGCTTTTGCACCTCACTTCACACCTTTATTTTCCATTTTTTCACCTCTTTTCAATCCTTCTCCTCCCTTTTTAAATGTAATGCAGCCTTTTCTTCCTTTTTTTNCAAAGGGCTGCTGCCCCACCAGAGCCAGCTGGCACCCCGAGACAGCAGCATTCACTCCTGCTGCTGGAGGATAACACAGGAGCACACGAGGCAGCCCTGGGATCCTCTTGTTTGTTTTCAAAATCAGCTTTGCCTTGCCTGGGCACGGGGGGAGACACTTGGACACCACTAACACCAGTGTGAGCTATGCCACAGGCAGCCTGCCCTCACCACCACCTCTGGGGAATACCTGGGTGGTGCTGCCAATAATCACACAGTGAGTGAGAGTTCATCTGTGCACAGGGAGCCTGTGCTGTCCGGGGGTTAGTTGTGAATGGGATGGCAGGAGAGGCACCAGTGTGCACAGAGATGTCAGAAGTAGCAGACCAGTTTGCACTCCTGACATCTCTGTGCATGCTGCTGCCTCATCTGCCATTTCCCCCTGCACCAGCACTCAATGCACTAAGGTGTATGCTTTTGCACCTCACTTCACACCTTTATTTTCCATTTTTTCACCTCTTTTCAACCCTTCTCCTCCCTTTTTAAATGTAATGCAGCCTTTTCTTCCTTTTTTTTTTTCTTTTTTCCCCTGCACCCTGCTGAATGTAGGAAAAAATCAAACTGACACACTTGAAGGGCAGAGCAGGAGGTGTGCAGGGTATGCAAGGTGTGCAAAGCNCATCTCTGTGCATGCTGCTGCCTCATCTGCCATTTCCCCCTGCACCAGCACTCAATGCACTAAGGTGTATGCTTTTGCACCTCACTTCACACCTTTATTTTCCATTTTTTCACCTCTTTTCAACCCTTCTCCTCCCTTTTTAAATGTAATGCAGCCTTTTCTTCCTTTTTTTTTTTTCTTTTTTCCCCTGCACCCTGCTGAATGTAGGAAAAAATCAAACTGACACACTTGAAGGGCAGAGCAGGAGGTGTGCAGGGTATGCAAGGTGTGCAAAGCTGCCCAGGGCACAGCTGATGATGAGGGCAGGACAGTCAGCCACACCAAGCACACACAGTAAATAACTGCAGCCTCATTGGGAGAGCATACAGATCCCAGATACAGCTGGCACAGGATGGATTTAGTGTGGTTGTGCTACTCAGCACTGGTATAAACCCTCCATGCCTTAAAGCTGGATCCCCTGCTACTGCAGTGCAGCTGCCCCCTCTCTTGTTTTAGCCATTCCCAAGAGGCAGATCCTTCCCAAAATGCTGAACAAGGGCAAAAGCACAGGGAAAACAGCCTGCAGTGAGGGCTTGCATCCCCAGACTGTACCACAGCCTAAAAGTCCCAGCATCTGGACTTCTGACAAGCTAGGCAGAGTTTCAAACAGAAGGAGCCCTCAAATGGGAAGGCAAGTTTTTCTAAACCAACCCAAAACCATGTGGTAAACCTTTAACCTGGGGGGTGGAGGGGGAGAATAACAAAAAGAGAGAGATGATTTCATCAGTTAAAAAAAAAAAAAGAAAAGGGGAAGTGCAAGAGTGCATGGTGTTTAGGATGATACATGCCCTGTGGAGCAGGTCATAAAATCAGAGGGAATGTGCTGGCTAGCCAAAGAGAAGTATTAAAAATGGGGTAACTGTTTCTGCTAGAAGCATCAGAAGCAGAGTGAACTCTGAACTTTGGGATTACATCCAGGATATTCAATATTATTCCTGTTGTTAGTATTTAGGTTAGATACAGACACAAATACCATTTTACCATTAAATGTTTCAAGACTGTTCACTTGTGTTCTACTCCTAAAGCTTGGAGCCTCAGAAGTGTAACCCAGGTGTGCTGTAGAAACACTGGCAAGTATGTCAGGAGCAAAGATATAAAACTTCTGTAGTGTGATATTTGTGAGCAACTATTCCCTTCATAAAGAGAGTTTCAAAATAAACAGTGCTAGAGTTTTTCTGCATTCAAATACCTGCATTATCAGACTAAGTTACCTAAATTCTTCCAACTTTTCTTTATGAATCATCTTTCACATATTGTTTCCTGTAACAGAAAGCAAAGTAAAATGCCCTACAGGCCTCCTCACTTTCTCTGACCAATTTGAAATATATAATGCAAAAATCCACATCTTCCTACATCAGGAACCAAGTACAAACACTTACATTTTACAGTCATTCTGTGATTTTCTTGCCAGTTTCAAAGTCAGGTAAAAAATTCATGGTTCCTTGTAACACTGAGCCAGACACAAGGCCAGCAATTGATAATGTTATGACATGGATATTCTCTTTCCTAAGGAGGTAATGACCTTCCTTTTCCTCTAGCAGTGGAAAGCCATACAAAAGGAACCTGCCAATTTCTGTCTGTCTGCAAGACTGGTTTACAAGATCAGAGTATTCTGATAAAGACCTTTTTGCCTGGTGACTTGTGATATACACACAGATCTTCAAAAAGGAGAGAAAGGTTCCACATTTAAATTGTGGTGTGAAGTTTTGGGGGGAAGGTGGTAGTTAACTTTGGAATCTGTGTAAGTTCTAAAGCCCTGACATCATTTCTTAAGGAACATGTCACATTCATCAAGAAGAAATTTCATATATAGCAGCCTGTGTATGAGCAGCAGTCAAACTAGTCTATGGAATAATAGGGGAAGCAATTTCCTCACCATCCAGATCCTGATCTCCCCACTGGAACAAGGGGGGAAAGAGCAGGTTCCTCCTGCTATAGAGAGACCTGACCTGGACCAAAGCCATTTGATAGTGGCTTTCCAGCCCCTCCTTTCTCATCAAGCCACTAACAAATTAGTAAGCTATTTCTCAAGAGTAGAGCTTAAGGAGGGAAGTGCAAGGGAGAGTTAACATTAATTACTTTGATCTCTTCAGCAGCTTAGGTACAAAAGCAGGTGCTCCCTTTGCAGTTCTCCAGAAGGAATGCCATGGGACTCCACTCCAGAGCTAACAGGGAACAGGAGAAGCAGAGAATACCCAGCTGCCACCTCCATCGAGGGTAAATGTATTTTACAGTTCTGCACAGCCATGTATCCCATGTCTCCTGGAGAAAATGGGGATAAACTTATCTTTCCTTCCCTTGAATGACCAGCAATGTGTTTCTAGTCCTGTCTCCACACACAAGGTTGTTGGTGAAAAAACTTTTAAGTGACTACAGAATCTGGCTTTACCCTAGACCCAAGCAAGTTTGTGTACACAGGCCAGGGAAAGGAGGAATTTTCACCACTTTGCTTGGTTTCCACTTCTCTCCCAGGGCATTTTAGAGTCATTCCTCATGGACTTTTTCCTGATATATTGCCAACATTTTCTGCTTATGCTCAAAAGACACACATCAAGACAGCAGGAACCATGGTCAGCACAGTGGTGTAACACTAGGAAAGTGCAGAATTCATAAAGCAAGTTGTGAGACAAATCCTTCCAGGCCAGGCTGACAAGAAGGCTTTTCCCCTTTCTCAGCTGTCCAAGGATAAGGGCATATCCTGGCAGGATTGCCTTAGGTTTTCTTCCTAAGATCTTCCACATCATTCTCTGGGCAGTTTTAATGTGCTTTATCTACTGCAAGTTATTATCCTGCTGGTGAAAATAGAAGTCAGAGGGTGGTGAGGCACTGAAAGAGTTTCCTCAGAGAAACTGTGGCTGCCCCAGTCCTAGAAAAGTTCAAGGCCAGGCTGGGTGGAGTTTGAGCAACCTGGTCTAGCAGGTGGCATTCCTGACCTTGGGAGGGGATTGGAGCCAGAGGATCTTTCATGTTCCTTCCAACCCAAACCATTCTGTGATTTTGTGATTGCCTCATCCCAGGACTGACACGAGCTTTAGTTGCCTTATACAAAGCAAGGACTGCCTAGCCTCTGTCCATGCAGGAGAAGGAAAAGGATTTAAATGTCAGAACCAAATGAAATGTTATCTTCTAAACTGAAAGCTTCTAGGACGACAACAACAACAACAACCCACAAAGTAATGAATTTCCCATCACTGTCTGATAGTAAGAAGTTTCTCACATTTTATTCATGTTGTGTCTTAGTGTCAAGAGAAGACAAGTACCAATATATACTCTAAGAATCCTCTGAAAGACCTGATGTGCCAAATTTTAACCATTTGGCCATGTGGAGGATCTCTTGGCCTATATTCCTGCTGGCACCTGGACAAACATCCAATGTAATACAGTACACAAGACAAAGCTGGCTGTGCCTAAGGTGGCTTGGCCACCTTAGCAGAATCAAAGTTTGGCCTCCACAGACTGTGTTTAAGATCACAACCTTCTTCATTCATGCTTTTTGCCTGCCCCCTTGGAGATGTGCCCACTGCTATAGATGAAAACCAGGTCGAAGCACAAGGATGCTGCCAGCCCAGCATTAGGAAGGAACTTCCCCAGAACATGAGCTCTGCAAGGCAGCCACTTTCTGACACATCCCCCTCTCCTCTTTGGCCTTTTGCCTATCATGGTACCCAAGTGCCAGAGCAAGATAGAGGGGGAAATGCTGCTCCAACCATCTATGATTAATTCTGGTTTTCTTCCTTCAGTTTTGCATTATTTGCAATTTTTTTGCGTTTGCATTTTCCATTTTCAGATCATCCTGTGGTAGAGCACTCATGGAAGCAAGAGTACATAATGGACCTGGCTGCTGTTTTCTGTGTATTTTCTCACAAAGTACTTTTGATTACAGGATAGGCAAAAAGGAAAAAAAAGCAGCAAAAAAATCCCCAGAAGAAAACTAGCAACACAGTGATTTTATTCAAGAAGAGGTATAATTTCAATATTACTGATACAGCCCTACACAAACTTGATTTTCACATGTGCCAAGACAAAAAATCAGATCTCTGCAATTCCAGTGCCAGTTGTGCTTCCTCCTGGGAAGCATCCATGATGCAATCCAAACCACATATGTAGATAACACTGGCTCCTACCCCTGTGATCCTTCCTGTCCTCGCTAGCATGGGCCATCTGTTACTGCTTAGCAGGCAGCCCCACTAGACACTTGATTGGTACAACTTGCATGAAAAGTATGAAATAATCTGCCAGGAAAATTGGCATTAAGAAGTCTTTCCTAAGCAATTTACCATTTGAAAAGTGTAATTTAAACTGCACCACATAAGGTGATAAAAGAAAACAAAGCGTGAACTAAGCCACAGAGCAATCTCTGTCCCTACATGATACCTACTCAGGGGGAAGGAGAAGTGGGAAACAGAAATCATGCTGTGGCTAACCTGAAAATTCTTTCTGCCTAAAAGCAGCATGGTCCAGGAATGCCAGAGAAATTAATTACCTTCTGCTGAGTCCCTGCTGAGCCCTTTGCCCTCCTGTTCACCAAGCCATGGGAGAGGACAAGAACAAAACAGTGCCTGCTCTAAGCCATTCTGCTCTGCTCTGCTCTGCTCTCAGCCTGCCCAGCTGGGCAATAGCCATGACAAGGGATTTTAGATAGAACTGCACAGGGCCATCAGAAGAAAACCAGCCTGTCATTCACCCACTCACATTCAAGATGCATGCTAGAATGAATGATCACATCTTTCCATGAGCTGTCACCGCCTACACCCACCAAACACCAAAATACACCTTAATCCAGGCTAGTGAAAAGCCTTAATTTAACTCTGACACAAAACCAAGAGCAGCCAGCATTAATTTCTTCCAGAAGGGTCTCACTGGGGTGTGGGAGAAAGCACAAGGTACAGAATAGGATCTCAGCGTGAACAAACTCCCTTCTACTTGAAGAAATCCCCAAAGTAAAAGTTTCTTCCAAGCAGTAAGTTACCTGATATCCTTTTCTTTGTAACAGGCTCTAGCTTTAAATGACAGCTTGGGAAGTCCCCACTGTCCTTCCCAGCACAGCCTCTGCCCCAGTAGGTGTTAGTGCTCTCTTCCTGTGCTAAAGCAGAGTCCTGAGAGCTGCATCCCCACACAGAGTGTTCTTTTTAGTTACCTGATTACAATTTATCAAACAAAACTGCTAATTATTCTTTGCAGTTGTCATAATATCCACTGCATGAGTAAACTAGAGAGAAACCCTTCTTGAGCTAAGCAGTCAGTCCAGTTCCTAGAAGGACTTGACAATCCCACTCACAAAACCTGGCAGAATCCACCAATGACAAAATTCTGCATCCTGGTGTTTAACCAGAACTCCACATTAGCAAAATCTTCCTCTGTGTCTTCATGTCCACAGCAGGGTGAAAGTAAGCAAACCACCTTGTTCTGGAGGTCACCCCTTAAACCTGATCCTGCTTGCCACACTTGGAACATGCCATGGAGATAACAGATCGCTGGCACTCAGCACAAAGAGGATGAGGACATTCTTAAGCAAGTACACCAAGTCTCCTCTCCACGGGGAAGTGTATCAACAGGCTTGTGCCCCAGTCAAATGATCTTCCAAAATAAAGGTGGAGATCCATCTGCAGAAATGGGCAGCTCTTTCCCTGAAGAAAAACTATCCCCCCTATGCCCTGCATGACAGGATTTTTTTTTCCCCTCCACAAAAGGGGCTTGCCTGATCTGTGAAGTCAGGAAAGTTGTGTGGATCATTCCCAGCTGTGGAAGCCCCCTCACCTTGGGGCTTGCTCTCATGCACCAGCAGCTCCACTCCCTCTCCCAAGATATTGTGCAGCCTAAAAGCTTTTCCAGAGCATTGTCTATGCAGCTTCAGAATAAAGAAGCATCATGGTGTATCAATTTCATAGCTCAGATACAACCAGCTGCTCCATCATAATCTGTCTTTACAGGCAGTAGTCATTAAACTTCTCAGAAGCATTCCTGTACTCTACAAGCAACATCAGGTAACCCTAATTTTTATTTCAGCTTGCTATTCCTGCAATTGAAGTAAGATGTCGAAGTGAATGCTATGACATAATAATAATTACATTTAGGGACTTACAATAACTATCTCACAGCTGTCTTAGACATGTTGCCTGACTTGCACCAGCAGCTCTGTCTTATCAAATGGACATGCCAACTGTTATTTTTTAAGGACTACCACTGGTGAATAAATCCAAAGGTTTAGTGTTGCCAATAAGTAATTACACAAAGCTTCTTAAGAACAGAGAAAATATAACATACAGCTGTCAATGCTGTAAAAAACTCACATCTTATCAACATACAGGGTGCAGCCAGGGTCCATTTTTTTCTGCATTTAATCCAAACAACATGCACTCTGCCATGCCCTCTGATGCCAGCCACAATACTCAACATTAATTCATCCACCAGCTGAATTGTGTGGCCTTGCACTACACCATCTCATCAACAGAGGTAAGTCTTTTGCTCTTGTATTCTTTTAGGCTTTTTTTTCATAGAAGCTGCAAAATTTTAAACACATTTTTACCTCTTTTAGGGTCCATCTAAGCTTCTGTGGGACCACTGCACCAGAGGATCACATATATTTGTGTAAAATGATGTTGTGCTGCAAAATCATGGGGTAACCAAAGCAAGTGTAGAGACCAGAGGCAGAGTTTAATGTGACAGAGGAAGGGGAAGAAAGTGTATCCTGTTGAGACATCCAGCACACGAATGATAAACCCTCCCAACCACAAGTCTATGGGAATTCTGTGGATTCCAACCAGAGTAACAGTCTGTTTCACTGGACATGAATATTAAGCACAGGTGAGTTTCAAAAACCATTGTCTGACTGCATAAATCAGTTTGGTCAAGTTTGTTTCCCACTGAATTTAAGCAGAGCAAGATGATGTTCTGAGACATTTTACACCTTTCTTATGGACCATGCTGAGTCCACCCACATGTGCCCATCAACCAGAGATGATGTAATCCCTCTTAAAATATCTTTTTATTTCAGATTCTTGTGTTTACCACTATTGCACTAACATATGATGTAGAGCAAATATGTTTTCAAAAGGGAAATTTTAGTGCCACACAGACTTGGGCTTGAGGCACAACTGATAGGCTGGTTAATGGTACTAGAAGAAAAACTGGGTAATTGTCTGCTCCTCACTGATGAGGGGGCTCTTATTTTTAATCATTAATAACTTGATTGATTGCCTAAGAGCTAAGACTTAGCATGAAATTCTTCTCTATATCTTTCAGATTTAGAGGTCTGCAAACTTAAATATTTTTAATATTCAATAGTGCTGGAAAATTAGGAATTAATTTTGGTCTAACATCTGCTACAACACTGGAAATCAAGTAAAATTAAGAGAAGAAGTCAACTAAGTGGTTGTGGTTCAGTTATATTCTTTTTCATTTGGGGACTGTATTGCTGTAGGAAACAACCAAGCTCCTTGCTTTAATACTGGATATTCTTCATGGCACAGGGATTAATCCTGTCTGGTCCCCCAGCAATCTGAGGTCAGTGAGCAGAAGGGAAGGGACCACATTAAATCTGATACTTCTGTTAAAAAATAGCTATGGTGCAGCATGCTCAGGTTTCTGTACAACAGGAACCAGGTTTGTTTTGTGTTCAAGAGTATTACATGCATATCATGCCAGCTCACAGAAACTGAGGCAACTTTTCCATATCATTCTGATCAATTCCATGAGCTGAAAATTCCCTCCACCACAGACATACCTATTTTGAGTACAACCATCTTGTCACAAAGCAAGTAGCTGTTGCTTACAAAACACAGAAGTCCTGGGAGTGGGAGGTTTTATTTTTGTTGCTAGTTTTGGTTGAAAATTACACAAGAGCTGTATGAAATACTGTTTATTACCACAGTGGCTGGTCCAGCACATCTCCTGCAGTTTGTAATTTCACCAGCTGGTGGGCACAGAGGGAGAGCCCACCCCTCACCTGCCTGGCAGTGGTGCTGGCCAGGAGGCTGCTGGCTGTCCCCTGGCTGTGGCAGGGACCACCCTGCATGGGACAAGGACCAATGGCCTTGTCTTGCACGTCTCTCTGGTGAGGATGCCAAAAAACACAGCTGAGGGTGGGTGAAGTCAGAGCTGAGCAGGGCACAGAGGGCACTGAGCTGCCCTTTCTGTGCTGGGAGATGCCCAGTGAAAGCACCACTTTGAATTTGGAGAGCAGTGGGGAAAGGTTTAAAAAGGAGTGGGGTTTTTTCCATAAGGAACTATTTATCTACAAGGCCAGGGGCAAAACCAGCAGTTGCCCCATCCTGCCAGTGAGAGTTTTGCACGAGTGCCCTGAGAGCTGCAGACATCCTGCACATATTCAGTAAATGCAGCAAGGTCCTCCTAGAAAGGCTGTTATGTGTCCCCAGTCCCACCTGCCATGACAGAAATAAACCTCTAAGGTTGGCCCCGTGAACTAATTTATTTTTTCTTTTTAAATGGTGTGACCTTCTGTTGGAAAATCCTAAGTCAATCCCTTTGCATCAGCTCCTGTTTTGTGAGAACAGGAAGCAATGAATACACCGAGGCTTGGCTTGTATATTCCAGGAAATAATAGGGAAACATCCCTGAAACTCAGCTCTCCAACATCTTGCTGTCCTGGTTCTTTCTTCAGGAGGTTTTAGATCACACTTGCATAGAAAAAAACCAAAACCCTGAAGACTGCAGGTGAGGCACAGATGGCCTATAGGTTATTCTGGGACAAGAGAGATCAATTTAAGCCTCTAGATTATTTAACCCACACGATTTAACTCAGCAGTTTTCCTGAAGTATACTGCAAAGAGAAACTCAGTTCCAGGTAACTCATTTTGATTGACTTGATTTACAACAACTGCACACTGGACCAGCTTTAACTGACACAAAGATTCAGCTATACAAAAAAGGAGCTCTAGCATAACATCAATGACCTTAAAATAGGAAAATTTAGAAAAAAAAATCTTAAGTCTCAAAAACATGCAATAATATCAGTTGCTGGTTTCCTCCAAGATATTATTTTGCAGGTAAATTGAATCATGCTCTGTCTGCAATCAGTGCATGCCACAGAGCAATAAATGCTCCATCCAGCATAAGGCAGCTGCACCAGTGAAAATGAACCCAGCCATGAGATGCAGCCATCAGGGAGAGCACCAAGGTACTGAGGGTAACCTATCTGTATTTGTTTCCTTTCTTTGTCTTCAAAGGCAAACAGACATGCACTTAATTATGTTTCCATTCCAAGCCTAATTAGAGCCAGTTAGATGTTAAGTACTATTGAGGTAAAACAGGATTGAGTTTCTATCTGTTCTTCTGTTAATGCATACCTGGATTCTTCTATCTTCTCTTCTATCTTAACCTGTTCTTCCAAGAATGAAAGGCACAATTTGTGTGACACATTTCTGATGTGTGACTGTCTTTTGATGCAGTGGTGGCCACAGCAAGTTGTAATAAAAATGCTTTGGGCAGGAGACTATTAGGAAAGACAACAGAAATCATGGGTTCCCCATTGCAGGAAATCTGCAGCAATCCTCCATCTCAAATAGCTTTTGGAATTGACTTGGACATGTTTCCATAATCTGTTTACAATGTCCTCCACCTTTTCTTTGGTTGAGGTCACAGCAGTGTATCTGGACAGCCCAAGCAAGCTGCACACTGCCAAGCACCTTTGTGTTCTCTTCAAGCATGGACAAATATCCTAGCCCAGGTGGAAATCCCTGCAGGCTGCATGGGCCTGCAGAGCCCAGGTCCCCATCTCTGGCAGACTTTCACCTGTGGTTGGGCTCCAAGCCCCAGCATAACTTTGAAGCCTTAGTACTGCCCAACTGGACTGATGCAGCACATCACAGGTTGTGCCATGACACAACCTGTGATGCCATAAACTGGCCACAGTTTCAAAACCAGATTTAAAAAAAAAAAAAAAAAGAAAAAGAAAAAGAAAAAGAAGAATTTCAGTGCTACCTGGCATCCTGGCATGTTCAGGAAATTTTCATTTCTTTGAAAACTTCATTTTTCTGGAATTTCACAAATCGCTAAGGTTTTATCTTTGAGAAGACTACCACCATCAAAAATTTTAGATTTTGGTATAGCTCCTATTTACTTTGAGAAACATACAAAATGAGCAATGTTTCATATTCTTTTGCCAAAATTGCTAAAAGGAGTTCTCCAAATGCTTTAAAGTTTTTTTCCAGGTGGAGGACAACCCATGAGAAACTTTGTCCAAATGATAAATGTTTTTAAAACTTATCAAATTAGTAAATCAGCATGGCCTGGCTGAATCTTCAGTTGCAGGAGGTGTCCTCAGGTCCTCACAGTCAGAGTTTCTCATGTGCTGAGTTGCACACATGCTTTGCTGGTGGCATTCAGTGCAGTTTGCAGTTCCTGTGTACTGCATTCTCTGAAGCAGTGCCTGTAATCCAGTCTGGAACAAGATCCTGAGGAACTTGTCAGCTTCACTGGTGGCTTCAATCCTGTGGCAGCAGCAGGCCTGAGCTGATCATGTCTGTCCAGAGACATTAAGGCACTGAGTGGGTATGTGGGTCAGATAGCAGGGGCTTCCTTCTCTTCCCACTTTTAGGAAATGTAAATGCTCCTCCTCCTATGATATTTACAGGGTTTCATTCTCTTTTCTCCTCTCCTACATCTCTGCAGCACTTTATAAGCCTGCCAACCTTTTCCTTAGGTCTGCTCCCAAGATCCAGAGGCTTCTGCAGATTAAATCCATCACATCATTATTCACCTCATCACATTCTCCTAGCAATTAAACTCTTAAAAAAGACCCTTTCTGAATATAATCACAAAAAAAATAACATTTCAGTTTAATCCATCCAAATCCACCTTCAGCCCAAATCAAACCCAAGCTTTCCTCAAAGCCCTCAGCAAACATCTCCTGATAATAAATGATGACAAGACAAAATTTCAACCTTCTGCTCGGCCCAGGCTGTTGGTGGATGTGGTGAGTCCTGCCTGGCTTTTGGGACAGTGTCACTGCCAGCCTCACACAGTCACCAGCCACCAACTGAACTCACCACAGCCGTTCAGGGAGATGGGAAAAGCAAGAAACAGAGAGGGAAGGGGGGCTGCTTGCTTATTTTAAAGATTTTAGCGCTGTCCCCAGAAACAGAGAAAGGAACAAAACACATCTGCAGAATGATACGTGGAAATTACAGAAGAATTAATATTAATGACATTAACTTCCACTCCTTTATTGCAGCTCCTAAAAATCCTGCATCCTCCTCCCAGAGCTCAAAGAACCAGCTCAGCTGTGAAGTAACAATAATCCAGCAAGACACAAGTGTGCCAGGCTTCAGAGTCCTTCAGTGCAAAGGAAATTCAGATGCTTCCCTCTCCTAACCCAGAACTGTTAAAGAGACAGAACATTTCAACCATGTGCCCACCACCGTGAGAGAGAGATAAGATGGAAAGAAGCCTGCCCTGCCCCTGTGGACTCTTCTCTGAGAGATTATTAAATGCTAATTAATAGAAATGAGCCTAAAGAAGTAACGCTACACAAATAAAAATGGTGTACAGTATCTGTCATCTGCTCCCCACAGTCACTTCTGGAGTCCTGCATTTTATTCTAAAGATTCAGTCACTGAGGTTTGCAGGGCACTGAGATCAACAGGGCTGAAAAATGCAAATTTGGTGGCTGCAGAAGGGACTCAGCAGCACAGCAAAGGCAGCATCTCTGTAACAAGAGTCACTGGGCTTAAACAGCATGTGAAAGATTGAAGGAGATGTTTCTGCAAGCTCACATGCACAAAGAGCCTTTCTAGATATTCATCTATTAACTCAGTGGCACGTAAATTTGTAGGACAGTTGCAACAATAGAAGAAACAATGATAAAAATCCAGAGACGGAGACAACTAACGGTACCAGGTAACCTAATTTCCCTCCCTGACAGCACAGGGAATTGATAAATAGTCACAGAATCAGAGATAAAATCAGATTATTGGATCCATTTTAAATTCCCTTGGTTTACCTACGATAATTGCCTCCATTTCCTTGACAAGCAAGGCTGGAATGAACCAGCATCCAAGGACTCTGCTGCTGTTTTCACAGAGAAGTGCTAACAAGGCCTCCCCAGCACCTTTCCCTAGGATGTATATTTACCCTGTTTAGCCACACAACAGGTTGCTCAGAGCACGAGGGAATGCTAAACAGCCAAATGTTTGCTACACACAGAGTGGCACTCCCCCACAGCCTCAACCCCTTGCCTGTGAAAAACCAGGGCTCCTGCCACAGCTTGGTGATGAATGCATCCTATGCATTCCCAAACAGAACTAAACAACTTCCAAGTCACCCACTGCCCTCCCTCACCAGCCCAAACTGACCCATCAACGTGAAAATGTCACCATCCTCAGCCTACAGAACTGTCCCGATGCAAAGTCCAAGGGCAAGGGGTTGCACCTGCCGAGATGCAAGCACAGCTCCACAAGCTGAAAAGAAGGAGCATTTAGCCAACGGCGAAGTCAATTATTCCATTAAATGAGGTGTAAAATGCTAATTTGTACCGAAACCACTCAATTTTCAGAACATGAAAAATCCCAGTCAAACCCCCACCAAACTAAGCCAAGCTGGGTACACATCCCAAGAAGGGACTTAGAAAGCTGACTCTGGAGTTATGGCTTCAAACACCTTCTAGCCCTTTTTTTTTTTTTTTTTTTTTTTTTTTTTTTTTTTTTTTTTTTTTTTTTTTTTTTTTTTTTTGGTTGTTTTTTTCTAATCCAGTCATTTGTTTAGCCAACAGAATTCACCTTGGGCTATGCTCACTAGAAAAAACAACTATCTTTAATCTTTCATGTATATCATTATGAGAACAGAACAGGAAACAACTGACTTAAGGTGGCAACTGCATGAGGTTTGTGTCTGAACAATGGAGCACTTCAAACCTGTAATGATGGGGGGATACTGTGCATTTTTGAGAGCCTGAGGTTTTTTTTGAGATTTCAGGTAACTACATATGAGTAATAACACTTCTTTCTAAAAGTATAGCAGTGTTGACTTTGCAATCAAATGGAACCACCAAGAGATTGAGCAATCTAAGCCACATGGGAAAGCTAAAAACTTCCCAAAATATTTCCTTTAAAACCATCTGCTAACATACCCTTTGAAAGAATTAAAAGAAAAGAAATACAGGCATGGTAAGAGGTATTAAAAGAAATACACGGGAACCAATACAGAAGTACTGGAAAGAAGATCTGGGGAGAAAACCAGTTAATTCAGCAACCCAGCTGGACACTTACAGGGGAGATGACTAACGCCACTAGTAACTCCAAGGGACACACAAATTTAATTCCACATTACAATGCAGAGCTGCATTTGAGGATGGCCAGGAGTGGAGCCATCAATCTGTGTTCCTGAGTGCCACACGTGCTCTTTGTCTCGGTCATCTCCCGGAAAACAGCTCTGTGAGCCCCTGGAATGTCGAGGGAATGCCCCCTCCACCCCCCTGCCACAGCAGGAGCTGCCTGTCCCAACAGCAGAGCCACCCCCAGCACCCACAAGGGATCTTCTTTTGGGGGAATTCTGAGGAGATGGAAAGGGAGGGGGGCACTTCAGAGCAGACACCAAAACTTTCCACACCTCCCATGGCAGAGGGCCACCGAGCCCATCGTCTTTCGTGGGGCCATCCCCAGACCCCCTGACCTCCCCACCAGTGACACCACATTCCCAGAGGAACCAGCTAAAAGAAGAGGAACCGTATGAAAACACACAGCTTCAGCCTTTTTTTAAAATCACAGCCCTGGTGCGGCCTCACAGCCAGGCAACACTTACCTGCCCCACCTTTCTCCTGCCGCCTGCTCACTTCCAAGGGGTTACACCAGGGTGCACGGGTCTATTTTCAGAGCAATAAAAACTACCACTAACTATGACTAGCTACCCTAGTTCTGATTTTGTCACATAGCTAAAGACACACCAAGTTCTAAGAACCTAATGTAG
This sequence comes from Cisticola juncidis, assembly GCA_013400215.1. Classification (NCBI taxonomy): domain Eukaryota; kingdom Metazoa; phylum Chordata; class Aves; order Passeriformes; family Cisticolidae; genus Cisticola; species Cisticola juncidis. The sequence goes on along the minus strand of VXBR01008347.1, from coordinate 234,281 downwards.
TCCCCAAAAACTTTGGAAGATGTGCTTCAGATCAGTGACCCACCTTGGAACATTATCTAGATGGAAATTCTACTTCCCTGCTTTTATTACATTAACTGACAGCAAGAAAACCCAATTCCAGCAGGACAGCACACACAAAGCTCTCATTTGAGTGCCAAGTGTCTCACAGGGCCTAGGATCAGAAAGTAATCACTTTGCTATGGAGCTTATTTGGGGCAACAGCAAGCTTTGCATGGAAGACAAAACCCCTCAGCCACAGAACTTTAAGGACAAGTGCATGTACCCTTAAAGCTCCCTCCCAAAACACACTGAGGCAGGCAGTTAATTTGGTAACAAAATATATTTAGAAAGCTACAATGAAATATTAATTATGCACATGTTTTAAGACCAAAGGTTACTTAAGTACTAGGCAAATACAAGATACTGAGGGGCGCTTCAAGGTTTCTCTCTCCTATTAAAAATTCACTTAGAATTCTAATCCAAAATTCATCTTCTCTTAAAAAGACGACAGGCTGTATCTCAGATTTCTGTGCAAGCGATTTATGATACCCAAAAGGAAAAAAATAAAAATAGCTAACAGCCAAGTAAAGCTTTTATCACCTTTTTTAATCTACTAGTTCCAAACCAGATGCATTCAGTACAGAATTCTGATTAGGAAAAAAATGGCTGTTGAATTTTTATTACTACATCCCTTAAGGACCAAAAGCGGTAACCTTAGGCATTTAATGTGTTCTATGAATAACAATACATATGAGCACACAAAAAGCTTGTTATCTCTGTTTATGGAATTTTTTTACCATGTTGATACATTTATGGAAAGAAGTTGTGAAGTATGGTGAGGAGGAGAGGAAGCTATGAAAATAACAAATTACATTAAACAAAACCTATTTGGAAAGGAACAAGCTACACAGTATGAAATTTGAATGAACTGTGTCTCCCCATTACGATCCTACAGCTCCCATGGAATCCGTGCAGCCTCATTTAATGCCTGTGCTAAAAGCCTCCACCTATACACATCTGTGCCACAGATACAAATGAAATTCATGTTTAACCCTGACAAAAAAAAAAAAAAATCACTTGTTGGGGGAACGTGCTGCATACACAAATTTTCTTATTTTATAAACAATATGAAACACACAGAAGTCCTTCATGATGGCTCAGAACAGCTCACTGAGTGCAAAGAAGCATCTTCTCCCCACTCCCTCACATCTGTAACCACCTGACCCAACAGGCAAAGGGTGGCCACCACACACCACCCTGTCACAGGACGAGTTTCTGCCCTGTATTGTATCACAACTCCATTCCCACAGCCAGAAAAAAAAACCCCATACAAACTGCAGCTAAGCAACACAGAGCTTTCTCCTTCAGAAATCAGCTTACAACCTCTCCAAAAAATGTGGGAAAGCCGTCAGAATGAAAATTTACAAACCAGCCATTTGTGGCGCTGGCATGGTTTCCTTCTGGTATTTAGATCAGTCCAAGAAATAAAATTTTAAAATAGTTCCTCCAATAGAATCCTTCCCATATTTTCAGCTCTGAAAATTCACAAGGACTCAAGTTGAGTTACATTGACTCTGGAGCCAGCAGCTTCTAAGAGTACAAAAATCACTCCAGAAAACAATGGAGGGGGGGGGCTTTGAAGGAAGCCCATGCATCCCTCAGCTCTCAATCCTGACTGAAAAAAAGAAATGAGTGTACAGCCAGAGAACATCATGGTTTTGCTCTCCTCACGGCAATAGCTGCACCCTTGTTCCAGTTTATCCTAAGTGGATTCAGAGCCCAGAAAGGGGGCAAAAATGTGAATTAATTTTGTTCTTCCTTTTAGCACAGGAGAACTGATAAAGACTTAGAATCTGCTGTCAAATGCTCTGGACCTTTACCAAGTCCTTTGCTGTCTCCTCCCACTGAGACCTGCCTAGGTGTCCCCAGGCTGGTGCCTTGAGAAACCAGATGCAACAGCAAGCATGATTCTTCATTCACCTTTGATCATGGCTGCAGGATTCTGTCTCCAACCATGGATTTCCTCCTCCTTTTCCAGGTTTGAGGAAGGGGACAAACAGAGACTCTGGAGGCTGTCAAATGTTAAGTAACTGGAAGAGTGGGCCATACCCTTGGAGAAGATCAGGACAGACGGGAGCCTGACCCACAGCTGAGAGGAGAAGAATTCACAACAGAGCATCCCACCAGCACGGCCGCCTTGCTGGAGCCCAGACTGGAGCTCAGCTGTGTTATTTACCCTACGAGGTCTCAGCTGTCAACCTGGCCTGGCATTGTGACAGCCAATGGCACAAATGCCCTCAGCCAGCTGCTTGGCTCAGTGTACAATTCTCTCTTTTAAATGAGATTAGTGTCGGTGAAATGTGCTAGCTCAACGGGCGTGCTGATCTGTCCTCTGTTTATTCTACAGCAGATACAACGATCACTTAAAAAAAAAGACTCATTTTTAAAAGATGTCATGAATTTGCCTGAGCTCCTGCAGTTGCTCACTCATCACAGGATGAAGAGAGGTTTCTTACAGATCTGCTGAGAACAGAGGACTGGAAAGGAGGAATCTCAAAACTGTGGTAAGTATATCCACTTAGCCACCTACCTTCATGAGACTGATGTGAAGGAACTACTTGCCAACAAAAAACCCAACAGATGATTCTGGCTCCCTATCCATTTCAGTCATCAGACACATCTGCTTCCACCAAAATTATTAAAAAAGAAGGGGAGGGATATGTTAAATATCGGGGG
>VXBR01008347.1:178583-230488 GCA_013400215.1 Cisticola juncidis | reverse complement strand
GGGCAGCGCACGGGGGGCTCCAACAGCAGGAGTGGCATTTACTGGAATATCTCGGGCAGAGGGGGGGGCTGAGGTTTTGAAAGATGAGGTGAAGGACACCCCCGGCTACCCCTTTTTCTCGGGAAGGTGCTCGGAAGCGTTGCTTGGGCTGCTCAGGGGCTTGGGGATGGAGGCGCTGCATGGTCGGAGCTGCAGAGGGAATTGCCGGTACGGGAGAAAATATCTATCAGTGTCACGATTAAAATGTGTGTTCCTGCGCAAGCTTCAAAGGTCTGGAGACCACAGCAAGGGCAAGTAGCACAGGGTTGACGGCGTTCTGGTTACAGCCGCGCAGTCTGGCTGAGCCAGGCTGTACCTCAGAGCGAGAGCGCTGCACCGAAGCCATTAGAGGGACCGGGCTCCTCCAGCTCTCCGCATGTGTCGTGCCCCTCCTGCAGCTCTGGTGCAGGTGACCGTGGGGAGACTGTAAAAGCTGTGACCTGTGAACAGTGCCTTACAGGGGCAGCTCATGAACCTGGGATGCTGCTGGAGCCTGGCCCCAAGCCTTGGCTTCATGTCAACCTCGAATCTGAACTCTGTGCTAAAACTGCTCTGGACACTGAACCCCAGCTAATCTGATCAGAAACCTCACACTTCTGTCTTTGAGAGCCTCAGCTTCAGCTGGAACAGGTCTGGAACAGGTCTGTTCCAGCTGAACAGACTCAGCTCTGCCTGGAGTGTAACACACCCCGGAGAGAGAGCCCAGAGCTCCGGAGAGAGAGCCCAGAGCTCCGGAGAGAGAGAGCCCAGAGCTCCGGAGAGAGAGAGCCCAGAGCTCCGGAGAGAGAGAGCCCAGAGCTCCGGAGAGAGAGAGCCCAGAGCTCCGGAGAGAGAGAGCCCAGAGCTCCGGAGAGAGCCTGCTGTCCCTGTCACAGCAGCCACCAGCCCACTGGAAATCCAGCAAGGATGGCCAGCAGGGAGATAACCGTGCTAGTCGGGGGCTGGAAAGGGAGCTGATCCTGCAGAGCCCCGGCAGCAACGCAGAGTGTGGGCTGGCTGCCTCCAGGAGGAGCACGGCCAGAATGAGGGCACACATGTGCCTTGGCAGCCCAAGCTACTGTGCCAAGGCCACGGGCAGGCACAGAGGGGATTCATTTGGGTTTTTTTTCCATAGCTCACATTTTGGAGGAGGTTATGTGTGCAGGGGAGTGGATGCCGGAGCACTGCATGTCCCTCCTGAGTGATCTGAACTATGGCTTTAACTGCATTAAAATCAAAACAGGGTCAACACTAAACAGCGAATCTCCTCAAGCTACAGAAGTAGTGTAGTTTGTGCAGCTGAGACGTATCGAAATGGTGAAACAGCCTTTGCCATTCAAGAGACAGTGTTTGGAAAACAGAGTGGGGAAAACATGGTTCCTGATCAAGTGCTTTTGTAATATGCAGAAATTCTGCCATGAGGACTGCTGCAGGATTTTGCTGGGTTTAACTTATGACTTCTAGAGCTGTTAGCCTACTCCTTCCTGAAACAATGAAGGCATCTAAAAGATGCTTGGAGAGGGAGTATTCTGCAGGAGATACAGGGTTTTTTAAGCAATCACCACTTTTGTGGAAAATTCAGATGACAGGTGCATAAATCTTTGTTGGCTTGGCCATTAAAATGTAAATAAGTGCACTAACTGCAAAAAATTGTATTGACATTAACAACAGTTATAAATATTCACTGTACAAAAATTACAGTAAGATTTTTGACAGAAAGTAGCTACGAGCTGGAGAATTCTCTTCCTTCCCCTCACACATGGGCTGTAGAAAAGATAAATGCTGCTGTCACAGCCCAGGGGACAGCAGCCATTTATTTCAGTAGCTATGGTTATACTTCCCCTCCCCTTCAGGTGTTTTTAAGAAAGCATGAAACAAACTATAATATCAATCAGAATGGATATTTTGGTAGATGCTGATTTTGACAAAGACTCACATTTTCTCCCAAATAGCATGTGATTTTAGGTCACTCTGTCCCATAGTGCCTAATTTGAGATACATCCCCTGAGTCTTCTCAGAAGGATGAGTTGGGGATCTAAACTATGAGTGCCTACAAATCCTCCCCTGATAGTGCTGGGAAAAACTCATAGGATTTTGCACCAGGGAACCAGGGAGGAAACAGAGGTGCAAGAAGAAAAGCAGACATCAGGAAATACAGCTCCTTTCATCACAAATGTCAGGCCCTGGCAGGGATGATGTCCTGAGAAACAGAGGCTCCATGATATCTCCACCTGAACCTACAGTCTTCTCACAAGGCTGTCTTTGGAGGAACTCTGGAGCATATACTTTATTGGATGTAGATGCAAATTTTGGATTAAAAATGAGAATGTCTGAACAGAGCTGAACAAAAATCTGCCTGATTACAGCAAATACCATTAAAATATGACAAGAGCACTGAGCCATCAAACATTTTAGGCTTAAATGGAATTACTGAACAATTGCTAGCCTTTATATGTGGCTTGGAAACACATCTACCTTTTAAAATTATTTTTATCACAGTTTTGCAGATTTGGGAGGGCAGATTCTCAAGTATTACTTGAACAAAATCAAAGCAAGCCTTTCTAAAGCAAAATACATTTTCAGTTCTGTAATCCATGTTTGCAAAGTTGAGAACATAATTGCTCTTCACATCTCCCCACAGAGGGAACATTCTTGTAGTTATTCAAAACAGGACATTTTTGCCTAACTGTGTCATTTGAAAAATATTTCTTTAAAACACTGGCAGTTTGCAGGGGTTTCTTCTTCAATGTGTAAGCTCTTATTTCTTCAGGAGGCACAGGGAATACCCTCTGTCTTAATAAGTCTGTTTGCAAAGCATCGGTCTAGAATGAGCTCCTTCATCCTATGGCAGAGCATTGTACCATAGAAAATGAAAATGGGGACTTCCATCCTTACCTGAGGCTGACCTTGGCTATTTGACAGTTAAATGACAACTTTCTGGGGAAAATTGTGGTGGTGGTAAAATGTAAAGGTCTCACAGTCTTCTGCAGTTATAGCAGGTGGGAAATGTAGTGCTTTGTTCCCTTCATGCCAATTCTGGCCTTTCCTGGATTTGCTGTGGTGCTGTTGAATGTAAAGGCAGCAACATCTGCTATCCCTTATTGGGCATTCAGGTTTATAATCCATATTCACTTCATCCTCCCTGGAGAGCAGAGATTTTGGGGTTTTTTTGTCCTTTTCTCATTCCCCTGTCTCCATGTGACCTTCCAGTGGCTGTCCTCAGCTGGTGGAGCCCACAGCTTGTGTCACTCCATGGCAGAGTAATGGAGTGGCAAAATGCAGGAAACAGGAGGAAAAACAAGTGTCTGATAATTTTGCTTCACTCGTGGTTCACAGGTGAGTTCAGGCAACTCCGTACAGGTCCCACAGACACCTATGCATCATAATTCAGCTCTAAAATAGCAGAGCTCTCGCACAGCAGCCAGTTTGTCACATGGCTGGTGGCTGCATGCTTTTGGCAGATGCATCAGTGGGACCAAGCTGCCAGGCCCAGGCCCCAAAATGTGCCTTCTGAAGATGCTTCAGGCTTTACAGGTCCCCAAGGAAGAGATGTGGGGTTACAAAACCAGTGCCAGAGAATGATTTTCCAGAAAAAGTCCTGTAAGGAGATGAATTCAGTGTTGACAAAGTCAGCCAAGGTATTTCCATTTACCACAATTTGGAAATAAAGGCCCAGACTCTTGCAGCACAGGTGTCATGGGTTATGTAACTGAAAAATATTTATTCTATTTTTCCATCTGTTGAAACTGGTTGAGATGTTTTCTTTATCTCTTGTATAACCTATTCCTCATAACTCCAGGGGGGAGGGTGCAGGTGCCTTCTGCTAATAGGCAGCTGTTAAAACCAGCTGGGGCAAAGTTCTTTATCTCTTCCACAACCCATCCTCCCTCCAGGGGATATCTGGTGTTAATGGACCATCAAGGCTCACTGCATGACTGACACAATTACATCATCCATTGGGAATGCTCCACCCAGGGGGAGGAGCCAAGCATTCCTACCCAGATGAAAACTGAGACCCAGGAACATCAGGGCAGCCTGTTTGCACTGGATTCCCAGAGGAAGACTGGACCTATCTCACCAGCACTGGATCCTTTCTACAGGATCATCTCTATTTCAACAGAACCACACTCGTTTCTCCAGGAGGATTTATTTATACTGCTTCCAACACCAACAGGGTGTGAGGTCATATTCCTGACTCTGTCAGGGTTTCAAGGATTTTTGTTTGTTTGCTTGTTTTTTGTACTACTGCATGCGTATTTTTTAATATTCCTAGTAAAGAACTGTTATTCCTATTCCCAAATCTTTGCCTGAAAAGCCCTCAATTGCAAAATTATAATAATTTGGAGGGAGGGGATTTACATTCCCCATTCCAAGGGAAACTCCAGTTTTCCCTGGCAGACAGCTGTCTTCTCAAACCAAGACAACAGGCATAAGGGAGCAAATACAGACATCAGTTTCAGTAGTTTGGCAACAGGTATGGGTCAGGATGAAATTCATATTCAGCACTGATTCAACACAAAGGGTTCATGGGCTGGCTGTGCAGTATTGAGATCACAGCTTACCTGATGGGCAGCAGCACATGTTTGCAGAGGAAGAAGTACTAATTCTAGGAAACTCTCTTAAACCTCTTAAGGTTTTTAGGATGCTTTATAGGAAGTACTTCATGCTGTCTGAGTTATGCTCAGTTTATGCTCTTATGTTAGGCCAAAATGTGAAGTTCTTTATCCTGTTTCCCTTCCGAGTGGGCATTTAATATCTGATTTTTATCAGTAACTTTGATAAAAATAAGCTTTTCCTAACTCTTTGTATTTCTCAGAAAATGCCTTGATTTAAAAGGGAAGTTTATGGCTGTTCTGTAGGTAGGTATTTCTCATGGCCTGTGATGACTTTTCTGATTACTGCAAAGCTTTGTGAAGTGTTCTCTTGAAGGGAATGGAACAAAAATACATTTGTGACTAAGCATAACTACCACAACAGGATAAATTAAGATCACCAGCATTTACAGAGGGAGGGTCGAGGACTTGGAAAAGATAAGAAATCAGAAAGCAGAAAAACACACAAAGGGCATATAAATACACAAAGAGCAGGTCTGTATTATTTCAGGAGAAACATTATTACATCTCTAAATGATGAGAGTTTTGACACACAGCAAGAAAAATGGAGCCACACAATTTTATTATCTTCATCTTTAGCAATAAAGTGACAATTAACCCTGCACATTTCCCAAGTCACTCAGATTGGTCTGTCACGCTGTATTTTCTCTGTTTTTTTCTTTTCTTTGTAGTTATGAATAACAACACCAGATTCTCTCCTGTGTGTCTCTGGAATACCTGGACATTTCTTAAGGTCAGTAGATAATTTATAATAATCTTGGGAGGAATTAAATAATTTCTTCTTCTGGAAAGATCAGTGTGAGGGACAAAAAAATCATTTATGAGGTTCCCCCTCCTCCATGGTTTTCTGTTATTTAACTTCTGTCAAGAAGTTAGAAAACTGTTAGCTTAAAAAGATAGGTTAAACTATGAATACCAAAGCACTCACTACTGTTTGTATTTTCCTCCTTTTCCTTTCCTTGACTGTGCCATGATTTGTTTCCACTAGATTTCTCTTTTGTGTGCCCTGAAGCAAATGCAGGCAGAACTGGGGATCTCAGCCTCTTCTCCAGTGCTGGCAGAAGATACCCATTGTCATCACTGGTCTGGGAGTGTTTGCCTAAGAAATGGGCAGGAGTGCAAATCCAGCTTTTCTGTTCTGCAGCAATCCCCCGACATGACAGACACAGGCTCCTGGCTGACGTGGGACTGTCTGCCTGAATATTGTGTGGTATTTTCTGGGCTGGGTGAGACACTGATCTGCCTGGCCACCTGCAAGGACCTGGCAGGCCCTGGACTTGTCTCTGACAGCAGTCATAGGTGTACATGGGGGAAGACCCTGACCTGAGCCTGAGCTGCTCCTACTCTTGATGCCCCAGCTGCAGACTCTGGATTTTATGTGTCAGCCATAAGAGCTCTGCAGCAAGAGTGTTCCCACCTTCCAGCAGAGACCACTCCAGCTACAGTCTGGAAACAGGTCTGGGAAAACTTCATTTTTCCCTGAGGCTTGCTTTTCCTTGTATGCAGCTCAGGTCCAGTTCCAAAGGAAAGGAAACCATAACCTAAGTCTTGTGCAGCTGTTTGAGCAGAAAGGGAATTCTGGATGTCCTCAGTTTATGGACAGCAGGATGGGGAAAGCTCAGGTGTGAGACAGCTGATGGACCATGGACAACATGGATGCTGCTGAGGGAGGTCAAGGTGTAGAATGTGATATTCCAAGGGACACTGTGAAGAGCACCACAGAGGTTATGGGAACACCAAGAGCTCTTTAGTAAATTCACAGAATGACAGAATTACTGGATTGGAAGAGACCTTTGAGATCATCAAGTCTAACCCATGCCCTAATATCTCAAATAAACCCTGGCACCAAGTGCCACATCCAGTCCTTTTTTAAACACATCCAGGGGTGGTGACTCCACCACCTCCTTGGGCAGACCATTCCAGTACTTCAACACTCTTTCCATAAAGAACTTTTTCCTAATATCCAGCCTATATTTCCTTGGCACTAAAGACTGTGTCCTCTCATTCTATCAGTGCTGCCTGGAGAAAGAGACCAACCCCACCTGACCACAGCCACCTTTCAGGGAACTGTAGAGAGTGACAAGGTCACCTCTGATTCTCCTTTTCTCCAGGCTAAACACCCCCAGATCCCTCAGCTGCTCCTCACAGGGTTTGTGTCCCCAGCCCCTCACCAGCCTTGTTGCCTCCTCTGGACGCGCGCAAACATCTCAAGGTCCTTCCTAAACTGAGGGGCGAGAGCTGGACACAGCTCTCGAGGTGTGGCCTCACCAATGCCATGCTCAAGGTAAAATTAGACCATGTACATAATGAAAGGAATTTGAGGTACAATGCATGGATTTTGATCCAGTGTGCTTTCTCTCCATATGGTTTTCCTCTCTAGTTTTCCTTCTTCTCCTTCTCTAAACAATGGCTCCTCTTCTTGCCTTCAAAAGACTAGATGATTGATTTTTTTTAAACTGCCATGTATCTTAAAGCAATATGCAAGTGATGAAAAGAGAAAAAAATTACAACAAAATATTAGCAGGTTTTAACAAGTAGAATTATGCTGTATAAAGCAATAACATTTAAAAACTGATTCATTAAAGGTAAAGTGTAACAACAAATCTTAAAACAGTGAAAGAAAAAGACTCATACTTAGAGCACATCTTGTGCCCACATCAGTGCCAGTGTAGGCAAAGTTCTTGTTTTTCAAGGACAGCCTGCTGTGTGTTGTGTGCAGGTATCTCACACACAAGCACACAAAAGCTCTGGCTCCAGCTCAGAGGCCCAGCTGCTCTTTGTGGAGCAGACTCCTTCCCTGTGATGCTGGGAAGGGAGAAGACATGAACTGCTCACTCAGACCCTGCTCGTTTCTTGGATGAGCTGGGAGGTGGATGAGAGTGTCGCCGCCGTGCCTTTTCTAGAGCCTTTCGCTCCTGCCCTCGGCTAGCTCAGGCACCGGGACAGCAGGTTCTCATGTCAGACCGCACCGGGCGGCTGACGCCGTGGGCTCTTTTCCCCAAAGGGGACTCGAGGATTTGTCAATGCAGTGAGGCGGAGGAAGAAGAAAGAGGGTTCGAATCAAGGTGCAGCAGCAACAGGTTTATTCCCCTGGTCCTGAGCCCCAGATCCGACCACGACACGCGGTTTGCAGGGGGTTATAAGGGATACAGAAGGGGAGGAAACAGGGGTGGAGTTGGCAACTTCTAACCAGTGGGATACAGTCTCGGGGAAAATGAGGGTGAGTGATGGCACTTTGGACTAATCCTCAGGAATGGGGAGGGGGGACTAAAAGGCGGGAAAGGGTTTACACGCGGGGGGAAAAGGTCTGCAAAAGGCGCGAACCATTAGAAAAAGGCGGGAAGGATACACGCGGGGGAAGAGGGAACAAAGGGATACAGTTAGGTAGGGGGCGGGGTCCATAGAACTGAACGTAATACAAAGGAATTAAACTTTACATTTAACAGAACTTATTATGAAGCAACATATTCAAAAAACATGCAATGCCACACGAGAGCAGCTCTTCTTCCCTTGTGGAGGCTTTCCTTGCTTTGTGCCCACATCCTTTCCTTCTGGAGGAGCAATCTGTTCCCTGGAGACACCCACTGCTTGTCCCTGTCAGGCTCCCTCAGCAAACAGCTTTGTTTCCTCCACAGCCATCCAGCAATTCCCTAAGCCCTTGGGTGAGGAGCTCTGCTCCTCTGAGCGGAGGAGCAGCAAGCAGCTCTGTCTCAATTTGTGTCAGGCTGCCCAGCACTGCCTGCCTGACCCTTAGCACACCCTCCATCTCTTCCTGGGCTTTCACTGCTTGGGTTCAGCTTAAGTGAGGGGTGCAGGTGTCCCATCTTGAATCAAAAGTTTGGGGAAATGCTGTGAGAAGCCTTGGTGGAGGTGCAAGGGCTGCCCTTCTCTCTGGAGGTGCTTTTAGCCTGGGCACTCTCCTCATAACGCTGCAGCCACATTGCCATGCCAGTGCTCCAGGCTGGCCACCCACCCGAGATGGACTCAGGTCAAGGAATGCAAGAAGCACACACAGCTTGTTCACAAAGCCTCCCTGGCACTGCAAACACAGCACCATATGCTCGAGCAGCCAGAGCAAAAGAACGAGCCCGGGAAGAGAAGGGCAAGGGAGGTGCAGGGGGAAAGCACCAGGATACCTTGCTGCATGCTCACCTCCTTATGGGCACTGCTGGGTTACTNCGAATCTCCCTCGAATCTCCCTCAAATCTCCCTCAAATCTCCTCTCTCCCACTTTATCTTCTGATATCCTGCCTCAAAGGTGGCTACTCCACAGGCATCTTGCCCTTTTTATTGCTTTTAGACACCATCACCCCCCTCCTCTTTTCCTTTCAGTCTCTGCTGCTGTCCTGTCCTCACTGCAGGTGAAACCCTCAGCAGGATGAGCAGTCTGGACAGGGAGATGAGGTCCTGGCCATTGTCCCCAGCACAGAGCACGGCTGGTGAGCCCTGGTGCCACTGTCCCTCACACGTAAGGCACAAAGGGTGCTGCACTGCTGGCCTGTCACACTGGGCCTGCTGCATCCAGACTGGAGATACACAGCTTTTTAATCAACTAGGGCTTTACGTTTTAAGGATGCATAGTGGAGGCTGATAAAATTTCTATTGATTCATTGCCTTTGAAATGTGTGACATCCTTTGTCCTAAATTGTAAGTATTCATTAATATTTCTTCTTTTTCTGGACAACCCCCAGAAATATACCTGTATTAGGAACTGAGATAAAGAGTTTATTGACCCATTTGAAATATTTTTTACTGATGTCACTTGCATTCAATACTCAATTTCATATAGCAAAAGAAGACATAAAAATGGGGCTGGATAAACCTCACCACAACAACACACTGTGGAAACAACCTCTGAGGAACCTCCTACGTTATCCTGGAGTTTCTGAGCCAAGGATCACAGGTCAGTACCAGAACATCCCATATTTTCTTGCTGTCATGCTGGCCTCATGGATGAGGGGTACAAAGCGTGCCCTCAGTCCCTGGGGGTCACTGCAGGCATCCCAGTGACACTTGTTGGGGTGTCCCCGTGGGGAAGGAGAACTCAGCAAGTCCCTTACTCATCACTTTAGTGTCTGAGAACACACAGGCTTTAGACAATTTAGTCTCTCTTACTCCCCTCTTTTTCCATTTCAGTGTTTTCCCTCCACCTCACATTTTTCAGTCCTCTGCAAGCCCCAGCCCAGCCTGCAGGCCTGCACAGGAGCTTTTATCCTGCAGAGCACCCTTGGGGAGGTTGGTGTGGCAGTTCCATGATGTCCACAAGTAAAGGAGCTACGAGGACTGCACAAGTGACACCAAACCAAACGAGACTGCAGACTGCCTTTTGCTGGTTCTGCTGAATTCACAAGCACAGCAAGGGCCTCTATAATCCTCAGGAATTACTGACATGGTATTATTTCTGTGCAGGACCAGCACAATAAGGACACAGGGTGGGTGCACCATGGAAGTGGTACCATAAGGAAAGACTTCACCACTTCCATGCAGGAATACAAGAACCAGGCACACCTTTCTGGGATCCTTGGTGCAGGATTTGGTATGTAGTGCCTGGATAACCTTACTGACCTTCAGAGCTTTGCTGTAGTTGGTAAAATAGTATCAAATAAAATACAAAGTTCTACATTTGCTTTCTCCTGAAGATTTTTCTGTCAAACTGGGTCAACTTCTAAGTAAAGCAGGAGATCATTTTAGTCTGTCAGCACTGCAAAACCAGCCTGGTATTTGAAAATTACTTGTATGCTTGAAAATGAATGTGGGCTTTGGATTTGGCAGGCAGTATTGTTTAAGATCTAATGGTATATAATTCAAAACCTGAACCTTTCTGCTTTGCTGAGCTTACCATTATTTTAGCAAATGTTTGTTTTGGTGGGGTCTTGGGGGTAATATGAGCAAATGAAAACTCCATGATGATATTTCTTCTAATACTGAAAATAAAAAAATAAACAACATCCCCCCAATTTTTTAAGCAGTAGCATTTGCCTCTTTTAAAAAAATTCTGTTATAGGCATGGAAAGAGATCATAAAACTGCTATGCCCAGATCTGCAGGGGAATCAAACAGATGGCAGATCCCACTGCAGTTTGGATGAAGATTTAATAGCTAGATAGGCAAGAAAATAGTCAAGGTCAGTGATGAGGTGAAAACCATGCCCAGATTTTTTTCAGCGAGGAACATGTACAGCATTCTCACACATTTAGAGAAAATGCACCAAACCCAGAAATTTTTTAACAGCAAGAAGCAAATGCCCTTAGTGTAAGAAAATATAGCAACAGGGAAACAATATGCTTGCTTAACTGTCATTTTTAAAATTAAAATTAAAATGGAAACTATTTTTTCCAAATTTATGTGTGGATGTGCTAGTATATATTTTTAAAATTCAGTTAAATCTGCAGGTGGTCATACACCAGATTGTAAATAATATTATTTGTGAATTTTGGCAACCAAAATGATTTTCAAATAATGGTTATTGTTGTTCAATTAGTTCTGGGACCAACATGCATGTAGAGCTCTTGGCAGATGATTTTTTTTCTCCGTGCTTCTGTTTTTTATGCCCTCACAAATGTCTGAATTGAAAAGTTATGGCTTTAAATGGAAAATTTCCTCCCTGATTTGTTGTGTTCTTTTAAAAACAAAAAACCCCAAGCAATCTAGTTTGTGATATACATCAGGCTCAGCTACACAGATCTGGAGGCTGTATTTCTCTCTTGTTTATATCGTTAGTCTGGTTTTAGTTAATTTTCATTTCCAGATGTCTCTTGTGCATGTTGGTTTTTTTTTCCCTTGTGGTTAACAGGATATAAATTATCTTGATAGGACAGAGCTGTTTGCTCTGTTTTGCTTGTTTAATTTCTGGATATGTTTTACTGAGCCTGATCCCTCATCGTCACAAAATAGATTTTACTGGCTTAGAACATAGATTTTACTACAGTTATTTATTGGCATGAAATATGGACAACTCAGTGAAGAATCACACTTGCAGTCTGAGTGCTTGTTTTTTGTGTCATTAAAAGGGCACAAAGACCTGCTCTGGCAAGGGCTGTGTTCAGCTCTCAGAGCAGCACAAGGACTCCAGTTAGCCTTGCTGAAAGAACAAAGCTGGGACTGCTGCTGTGAAGGCTGATTCCTATTTCCTAGGTTGAGATGTTACCTATGAGCAAACAGTGCTAGGTGGCTTCATGTTTAGTATCTGCCTATGTGAGAGGCAAAGGTTTAGCTTTTACTCATTTTCAGTGGAAGAGGTGCTGTAGGGCAGCAGCTTTAGACCTGCAGTGGGGTCCCTGCCAAGCCAATCACTCCTGCACTGCATCCTCTTCTGCTGAATCACTTCTTGTCCTGAGGTTTCTCCCTGAGGGAGTCAAGGACAGTGCCAGTGTCCAGGCAGCTCCTCCAGGTTATTTTCCCTGCAGGAGTGTCTGAAGAGGGGTGTTTGGGGTGCAGTGGTGTCTCTTGTGCCTTTAGTGGACATGAGCAGATCCCCACATTTCTCCAGCTCCAGGGGATCAGGTGCCTTTGTGTGTGGGTACTGCTGGGTTATGTAAGGCACTGCAGCAATCAGACACTTCCTACTGCTTTCCCAGAGAGCTGCTCAGGGACACTCACACCCTGCACACGGGGAGGGCAGGGCACCTTGTGCTTTGTGCTGGAGGCTTAAAGAGGTGAGATCCAGCAGTCTTAGAGAAATCCTAAGAACTGATGCTCCAAGAGGAAAATCTGAGTGGCAGGGAGATCCCCAGGCTTGCTCTGTGCTGCCATTTCCCCACAGGGACAATTAACATTCAACTCCAGGCTATGAAAAAGATTCCAAAATTTTCCAAAGCTTAAAAAAAATACAGAGTAATTACTGCTGATTTTCTAACCCGTACACACACATACATACATACAGAAAAAAACCCAACCAACAACAAACAAAAACAAAACAAAACAAAAACTAGCAAAAACCCCCCAAAAACAAACAAACAAGCAAAAAAGGGCCCTGATTTAGGGGCCTGCTCTTTGTAGTTACCATTTCCAGACAGTCCTTGGTGGGACAAATCAACTTACAGCAACATGTGCTTAATTTAGGGAGCAGATGCAAGTGTTTTTAGGGCACCTTGCTCCTGCTGAGCAGCTCACATGAGCACAGGTGGAGGGAAGCAGTCACAGAGCTCACACCAACAAGCAGCAGCACAGATGCACACACCAACTGTTGGCACTGAGGTTACACATTAATGGTTGCTCAGACCTGCACTGACAAACACTCTATTTTTGGCTTTGTGCTAGTCAGCCGAGGTCCTGAGCTCCTGCTGATCAAGGATCACGAAGGAGACCATGCAGCAAATGAGATTTGTATGCTGAAAGTCACTCGTGCTTTGAGAGCCTGCCAAAAATAACGTTTCAGAGGGCATGTATAACACTGCCAAAATCAAGCTGATGAATGGCTGTATCATTGAATTTGGATGCAGAATGAGGGTCAACTTCAGAGCAGTCTAGCAATAGGCCATTCATGCAATCTAAGCAGGATGGGATCAGGGCATTTTGTAATCCACACTTATTAAAAACCTGTTTTATTCCAAAATGCAGTAGAAAGAGGGCAGAGAGAAAATAAGTCTGGAAGGTAGATGACAAGAGAAGTTTAGATCTGGATCGTGCCAGGCTTATCTGATTGTTTGGGAGTTTCCTCTAGTTAAGCATAATACAGCAAGAGAAGGAAATGCTGATAGTCTCTTCAGAAACCTGTACACATCCAGGAGTGTATTCTGCAACACTTTTCTTCCGGTAGAATTGTTCATGGTAAATATTAATTCAAAACACGGAATAAGAAGTCTGTAGATTAAATGCTGCATGCTACTTTGCCTGAAGATGTTTGAAGAGAGGAGGAGTTTGAATTTAAAAAATGAGGCTCAGCTCTGAAAGAGTAAAGCCTTGCATTTCATTTTTTTATTGAGGAATTTTATCTCCCTGGGTAACGTGCAGGTGGTACAGAAAGAAGTGTATCACTTTTTCCTATCTAGAGAAAAGTGGTGAAGAAAATCACAGATCAGGCACAGAGAGTGTCAGGTCTTGACTGAATACCCTCCTCTCTTAGCTTTTGCTTTTCAATTCCATTTACATTTTTCTCTTTAGCCAGTAGGTGCTTTCCCATTGATTTTGCTTGAAAGGGCTTTTTTTATGACAAGCTATTTTGGACTGAAGCCAGTTTTAACCAGTTTTATAGTCAAGGACCTTGTGACCAAGAAGAATATCATGTTCAGCTCCACCATGACAACTGCTGAGAAGAAAACCAAGGGCTAACATCAGAGACAATGCTGCCTAAAATAACCACTAACCACAGTTCTGCTAATTGCCATTAGCTTATGAAAAGTGCAGTATCATTTCTAGCACATGCAAACAACAGCACGTGGAGGTGTGTTGGGAGTGTCATGGACAATTCAACTGAAGTAACTGGAGGTGTGGCAATTATTGCTGTAACCTTCTGTGGTTTTTGTGACCTCAGTGGTATTTCATACCTCAGTCATGAGCTCCTGGAGTGACAAGAAGCCACTTCCAATCCACAGAAAAAGGCCCAGTCCATGGTGTGGAATTATATCCAGATGGGAATGTCACTGAGAGATGACTAAGAAAACCACTTAGGGTAAATTAGTTGTTTGTGCCTAGAAATCTCGTGTGAGAGAGCTCTTGATGCCTGTGGCTCAATGGAAGACAGATAACAATAAGAGAATAACAAAAATATAATCAAATAGAGTTTACAGCTGAGGCTACCTATCCAAAATCATCTGCTCAGTGTTGCCATAATACCTAGTGATGGACAAATCCACACCATTGTATCTGGACATACTGGTTTAATAGATATTTGTCAGTTCTACATCTATGCTTAGGTTACTAAATGGCTCATACGAGGCAAATTAAATCTCATGCAAGAATATTACATTAGAAACATTAGCTAAGCCTTATAGACCCGAATAATTGCAGAGCTATTCCAAGTCACAAGTGATGATTTATACCTATCTTTTTATTAATTTATTGCCTGCCCCTAAATTGGAGAGTTGCTCCTCAGGAAAAATGTCTCAGTTAAAATAAGAACTGAACTCCAGAAGGCAGAGGACCTGGATTCAAGATAGCAAAGAAGATAATAAGGACTGAAGAGTTGTAAGTGATGTATAAGTTTGCAGTTTGAATTCAGCTCCAGCAGCAATCTTGCCAAGATACCCAATTCTCTTTTCACTCTTATCTGTGGACAGCAGGGCTGGGTGCTGTCCATTTCACCCAGACAGGAGTCAGGTTTTGAACCATGTACTAAACATTTATCAGTGTCTCTCTCCCGACCAACAAGTCCATCTCAGTGATCTTTAAGGTCACTTAAAGCTAGAGTGGGGCAGTGCACATAAAGAGTTTTACTGAACTGCACCCTTCTGCCCAGCTCCTGCTCAGGCATCTCATCCTGCTCAGGACCACAAGCACCTTGATTCTGGTCAAGGACTTCACCACCTCTCAAGGATTCCTCCTCTTCCTCACCACCACCAGGCATCTGTCTCGTGGATCTGGACAAAAAATGTTGCCTACTTTCTTCCCTGATCCTTCTGTGCTTCCTCACTCTCTCCCAAACACCCCCTGCCCACACAGTGAGGGTTAAACCACGTTGGTAGCAATTCCTGCAGCCTGGATTTGTCCTTGTACAAGCACTGGTGAACGGCCCCTCTCCACATTTCCCTGTGAACAAACAGTGGCCATTCAAATGTTTGCTTAAACACAAATGGATTTAAGTCTGGCTGAGCAGGATCTCTGTCTGCTTAGGCAGAAATATGTGATGGGATCTTTTTCCCAGCTAATTTCCAGCTTTATACTTAACTGATTATCTAATTGATGACTCACTGTGAGTGTCTGTGATCAAGAAACACTGATGGTCTCTAGAGGGAAGTTTATTTCATTCTCCCAGGCCACACTGAGGGTGATGATGTTGCAAAGCCCAGGGGGTGAAGGTCAGCCTTCACAGGAGGGAGGAAGAATAGGTGGCTGTACTTTCATTGGACAAAGAGCTCACATTTTTAAAGGTCAGATCTCTCATCTTCAACTTCCTAGCTACAATACAACCAGTGCTTTGAAATGCATTACTGCTCTAGCTGTAAATAACAAAACCTAAATTTATATTTATGAAGGCCAGTTTATGAAGCAGCAGTCAACACTATAGCTTTCATGACATCTCCTCTTTTGAGACCCATAAAAAGCAAATTTATCCCAAGAGGTGTTGCCTTACAACAGGTGCCAGATTCTCTTAGAATCTGAGACAGGAAGTGAACACCTTGGCAATGGTGAAAAGTGCTTTGTGTTTGGAGAGCAGCAAGTTAAATGTCTAGCCTGCATCCATTCTTCCTGCTTCAGCTGAGCAGCAGTGCTAAAACCAGCCCCAAACACCAAGAGCTTGCCTGCTTTTGTGAATTCAGGTTGCCCTAATTTATGGGGCTGTGTGTGGATATGTATGAGCAGCCTGCTGTGGGTGAATGGGGAGTAGAACTCCACCTAAAAAAAACTGGAGTGTGTTTTTGGGCTGGTACTGGCTTAGAAGGACATTGGCAAAGGTTGGTTAATGCAGCTGCAAAAAAAGTGGCTCACACATCAGAAAATAGAACTCTGATGCATTTGGAGGAGCCAGCTGTGCTTCATGAATAGGGGAGTGGGTAGTGCTGCTGGACAGAGTAAAGCTGGGTCTGCTGTTTATGGATAATGTGGAAGAACAGCTACATGGACAGAATTGCCTTCGCTATGGTAGGCAGGTTTGCCTTTGGAATGGTCTAACCTAACCAGCCTAACCAGCTCAGTGGCCTTCTTTATAGAATTTATCAAACTGAATAATAGAGCCAACATAAATTGAAAGCAAGCATGCTACATAGTTTATTTACAAAGCTAATAAAAATGCAAAAAATACAGTAATCAAATTATGTTCTCAAGTAAAAATGAATCAATAGATTAATAGCTTCAAAGTGCTTCTGTACCAAATTAACACAATAAGCAATCAAATCAAATGATGAGGCTGTCACTTTCAGTCCTTGTCACTAATGAAGTTATGCTAAGGGAATAAGGAGGAAGAGTTGTTTTCAGATCACAAGTCTGGCATCCAACCCAAAACACTCCTGTCACTTGTCTGGGGAGCAGCACAGGTCACATCACCTGTTTGGTCTGGACTGAGACCCTCACCAAGCAAGAATGAGAGAGGTGAGCAATATTCCTCCTTCAACATAGGTAGTGCTCAGCTACCCAGGTGTAAGCAGTGATTCTTGCCATGACATTTTTTTTAAGGTCCTGTGGCTGTTTCAGGGAGGTGGGTGTCATTACCAGTTCCTGTCCATGCACACAGTTTGTGGGATGGGAGGTTCACCCTCTATCATGGGTGGGATTGCTAAATACTGCATGATGGCAGCTTTAGAACAGCTTCTGTCCTCAGCAGAACTTCCTGATTAACTCAGCAGCAGGCTGACATAATTTATTTTTATGAGAAAGGTGTTTCTCCTTGAGCTGCACACAAACATTCATTTGTAACTGGGGGAGGAGGGTGGCAGGTGGCAGAGAGAATGCACATGGACAAAGTCAGCCTGGAAGTGGAGCAGTTCAGTGAGGAGCCTCAGTGTGTCTGGGAGCTGAGCAGGGCACTCTGGACCATCCCCAGGAGCCAGGATAGTGCCCACTGGCCCAGGCTGGGTCATGCTGAATCCCTGGTGTGGACCTGCTCATATGCCACTTGATTCACTGCTGCTGACACACAAATTAACAGGAGGCAATATGGAAAAACAGAGAGAACTGGAGAACACATTGCTCAACAATCCCCATGTAAATGTGCACTAGGAGAGGCTGTGCTTTCTGATGACCACGGATTTCCCTTCCTGAAACAAAACTGAACCCCAGTGAGTGCTGGGGACAAGAAGGGCTGGCTTTATCCTCTATAGGGTGATGCTGAAAAAACATTTCTGGATGTTTCTGTCACTAAAATATCTCACCAGGAGAGTGCAAAGGCAGATACTAGTGAGTTTATCAAAAGAAAGAGCTTTCAACCCATCAGGGAGCAACAATGTGCTGTCCAAGGAATATGAAGATAAGCTACTCTAATTTCATGCTGTGTTATTTTATTCCATAAGACAAACTATTACTTGCTTTCATAAATTTATAACGATGACCATACAAATTATGGTTTGATGTCACAGTCAGTCTCTTGGCTTAGCTGGCAGGGGAGAGGAAAAGGTAATTGCAAAATGTACAATGACAATAAAACAGTAAAGCTAGGTGGTTATGTTAGCCATTATTTCTGATGTGTGAATGTTTCCACTACAGCTAATTTTCGAGAGGAAATTGGAAATTTCTTTTAAAGAAAAATCCTTCCTGGAATCCTAATAAGGGCCAGAGGAAATGGATGGTAAAGCCTCATGGCAGGTTGGGTGAGCATCATGAAGGAGCAGTAGCAGGAAAGTTTTCTGGGATGTCATCTGTTGCTTCCTGGCAGCTTCAGGGAGAGGATGCCAGTGCAGGATCAGCTGTGATGAGAGCAGGCATCAGCCTGGTGGTCCTTGCTGGGGGAGTAGCTGGAATGTTGCAGTCTTCAGACAAGCAGTAAACAGACAATGCAAGAAATCAGTTCAACAACTCCTCTGAGCAGATCAACACAAGCAGCAAGAAGAAATTTCTAGCAGATAGTGAGAGGAAAGCCCCCACATCAAATCTGTGTGGGTGGTTAGCAGGAGTGCAGTGACCTGCTTCTTTTGGGTATTGTTCTGAAATGTTGGGAAGTCATTGAGGGCAACCTCTCTGGGACAATGTCATTGACTTTAGCAACTCTTAGGAGTGAAGATGAGCCAACAGAAGGTGGGTTGTGATACAAAATAGAATGTTCTAGGGCATTCTGACTATTGAAGTAAGTGGTTGTTTAACATGGCTGGGAATACTGTTATTAAAATAAATATTTGTTGCTAAGATACCCTGTTAGTTCAATAGCCTGTAAATCTAGTTTGTGTCATTAGACTGGAGGTGCAGCTATTTTATAGATATGCCATTGCAGTGATTGCAGGCAGACCGAGGAGGCAGGGAGGGAACTCCTCAAATACTAATAAGAAATAAAACAGCTGCTGGCAGCAGCTCTGACCTTCAGGGCAAAGCTATCCTTGGAAAGCCAGCAGCTTGCTGAGGGGGAGGAAGAACAAGAAGGAAAACAGTGGTAAGAGAGAAGGGAGAAAAGGAGCAAGATGAGCCACATGAGAAGGGAGCAAAGTGCCTGATAAATGCCACCTCCTTTAGGCTTTGTTCACATCAGCCTGTGAGGAGGAGTAGCAGAAGCAGAAGCTGGAATAAGAGGGGTGGGCTTTAGGCAGCCAGAATTCCTCACCCTTACTACAGGACATTGAGTCTGCTCCTGGCCTTGTCCCATGAGCTGAGGTCCAGTCAGTGGCTGGGGCACCACAAGTGTGTACCTGGCACTCCTGCACTCCAGAGAGGGCACTGCCCACCTCTGAACAAGCACCCAGATTTTGGGTTCTTCATCCAGAGTGTGGATGGCTCAGCCAGCCTGGCACAGGCTCCCCAGGGTAGTGTCAAACCTCCAAGCCTGACAGAGCTCAAGAAGTGTTTGGACAGCTCTGTCAGGCACGTGGTGGGATTTTTGGAGCTCTCCTGTGCAGGGCCAGGAGTTGGATTTTGATGATCCTTGTGGGTCCTGTCCAACTCAGAATATTCTGTGGTTCTATGATCTAATTTAGGTCAGCACCAGCCTGCTCCTTGGGTCTCATGGTATAAAAACATTTCTTCCAGCCTTCCTAAAGAAAATTCTCTCTACAGTTTAGAAAGGGCAGAAGGCATCCCCAGAAGCTTCCAGATATTTATTCAGCATCTCTGATTGAGCATCTCTCTTTCTCTCCATTGATAATTTAAGAAATGAGTAGGAAATGCTGGATGACTCATTCCACCAGAGGTATTGCTTTTCTGAGGAAGATCAGCAGCTTTTTTAGAGAAAAGGCAGTAGCATTAGCTCATCCTTTTCTTCATCTTCCATCTCACCATATAATAAGACTAGGGGGTGGAAAATGTGCCTTGAATGAAAACAGCTTTGGTTTGGTGCTTTCCTCAGCCCGAGCAGATCTGGTTTTGTCTGATATGAGAGCATGGAGGAGAGCCAGGGAGGGAGTGTGAGGAATCCTCTGTCCCTCCTGAGGGCAGGGGATCCCTCTGCAATCCTTAAAGGGGTCTGGCTCCCAAAGCTCACGGGGCTCAGCAGGAAAGTTAGCAAGAGGGAGTCTGAGTCTCCTCTGGGAAGCAGCAGGAGGCTCTGTTCCCTGCAATATGTCAGTAACCACAGAAATGGTCACTGAGCAGGACTCAGGGTGTTTTGAGACAAGGCATTGACTGCCCTTAACTGGAGAAATTTTGCTTTTGCTCCTTCTGCTTCTGGCTCCATCACTTCATCACCTTCCAACCAGAGGCTGGTCAGGGTAATCAGAGCCATTCTTCTCATGTTCATGTGTGTATCAGAACAGGTCCCAGGGCTGCACTGCTCCTGCTCACACAGCTGAGCACCAGAAAAGCCCCAGTCTGCAGATCTCCTTAACAGCAAGCTCAGGAAAGCTTGGAAACACCGTCACCCCTCCCTTGCTACAGACTGACTGAAAAGGGAAAGCACAAAAGAAAAAGCACCAGGGTTGAGTCCTGTTTTCAGGCCACAGAAGTCCTGAGGCAATGCTGGCCCACAGAGGAAATTTACCACATATTCTCCCTATTTTTGGTGCTTTAGCAGATGATGTTAACATCTGCATTTCTCAAGTCCGTGTATACAATTTCGTTACAAAGGGTTTTGTCAGCTGGTAGCCCTTGCTGTAGCAGTTTAAGATGTTATTGCCTCCAGCTGTCTGCTCTGTCCCTCTGTTCAAAGTCACAACCTTTTAAGAGTCAGCAGAAGGAGATGTGCACCCACCTGCATCTGCTCTCATTCCCAATCCTGCACATTAAGGCCTTCAGCTAATGCCATGATCAAAATTTGGAGCCACCAAAGAAGAGGTGACATTTCCTTCACCTCGCATTGCTAAGGGGGCAATAACCTTTGCAACTGGGAGTGAGTGACAGCTGGATGTGGTCACACATTGAAGCAGCTGCTCACGTTTCTCAAAGCTCACGCGTGGCACTCGGAAGCTGTGCTGGCCCTAGAAGGAATTTCTTGCACAGTAATGCAGGTACAGTGATTAGAGCAACACAGCTTGTTCTTGGGTGTGTAGCTGTGTCACCATTTCTGCTCTCTGTGCTCCTAAAGAAAGCAGAGCTATATTTTATCAGCAAGCCAAACTATCCCAGAGAACACGAACTCTCGCCAGTGTAGCTGGATCTGCACCAGAGGCTTCTGCTGACACAGTTAAGACAGTCAAGGATTATCCTGCTTTTCTCCCTATCAACCCACCAGGCTGGAAAATATCTCTTGTAGAGAGCAGAATAAAAACAATCACAATAGTTTGTCTTTTCTGTGGTGCTCCAATTTAAACAGGATCACATGGGCAGCATCCGTGGGTGCAGCTTTGCTGCAGAGATCGATTTCAGCGCCCTGAAGAATTTGATCAGTGGCAATGTAGTGTGACTTTAAAATTAGAAAGCCCAAATACAGCCAGGCTCTGTCTGCACAGCTTCTGCTTTACAGGCTGGGGCCATCAGCCTGTTCAAATGAGGGCACAAATCTGCCACAGATGCCCCATGGCCAGCCTTTGAAAACAAAATATTGGGTGTGCACATGAGGAGGAGCACACAGTTTCATGTAGCTGCTGTGCTGTCTGCTTGTATAACCATTTTTTACTCACAAAGGAGGGATTCTAGCAGAGTATAAATACTGCCATAACAGTTCTGAGAGCAGTGCTGAAGGAGAAATATGTGGTTTAGCAGGGATGGCTTGTCAAGCACTTATGTCACCTCCTCACTGGGTGAAGGAAATATTACGTTATTACTAACCTATCCTAGGAAATGGAAGCCTTCCATCATTTTCCTTGTCCCTGTGCTTTAATAACGAGAGTAGTGAACCATATGGTGTCCTCTACAGGCTAAGAATCTGTGGGCAAATTACTAAATTCATTAAAGGCAAGCATCCTTGATTCTACTTCAGTGGGGCCTGGATTTTATTTTATGTTCACAAACTTTCCTGTGTGTGTAAAGTCCTTTTGTACTATGTTCTGCTATGGTGTAATAGCTAACTTATTTCTCAGTATTAATGTTTAACATAGATTATTTTTCTAAAAAAACCAGTTTTTAATGTAGAGCTAATTGATTCCAGCTCTGCCCTGAGTTGCTGGTAACTGAACCATACTTCCTGTGCAGAGGGGTGATGTGTGGGGATGTTATCATCTGACCCAGGACTGCGGGGCAAAGAATCCACTGTGTCATCATCCACCATTCCTGCAGCTGCTTAAAGCAGCCAGCAGCAGTGAAATGTTCCCCATTCCCCACTGGTGGCAATCTGTGCCCACCTTCCATAGGATGAAGAACAGCCTGTTTTGCTGACCAGGGAAGGTGATGTTCAAAGACAGCCACTTTCTCATCTTGTTCTTGTCTTGGTTTAGAAAGACAGGTATCTGTCAGGGAAAGTTGGAGCTCCCCTTGGAAAGGAGAATGTAAACCCCCTTCCTCCATATTATTATAATTTTGAAATTAGGCGATTTCAGGCTAAAATACGGATATAGGAATAACAGTTCTTTACTAGGAATGTTAAAAAATACAAATGCAGTAGTACAAAAAAAAAAAAAAAACAAGCAAACAAAAAAAATCCTAGAAAACCCTGACAGAGTCAGAGATATGACCTGACACTCTGTTGTCAGGATGTTGAAAGCAGTCTAAATAAATCTCCCTGGAGTGACAGATGAGGTTATGTGGAGTAGAGATGATTCTGTAGAAAGGGTCCAGTGGTGGTGAGATGGGTCTGCTCTTCCTCCGAGAATCCAGTTCAAACAGGCTGCCTGGTGTTCCTACGGCTCAGTTTTCATCTTGGTAGGAATGGTTAGCTTCTCCCCACTGGGTGGAGCACCTCCCAACGGATGATGTAATGTGTGATGTCACTGGTGAGCCTCAATGGCCCATTAACAGAAGATATCCCCCAGAGGGTGGACAGTGGTGGAAGAGATAAGAAACCCTGCCACATCTGGTTTTAACAGCTGGCCTATTGTTAGAAGGCATCACTCCCCCCCCCTCCCCCCTGGAGTTACAAGAGATAAATAAATACATCTCTCCAACTGCTTTCAACAGATGAAATAGAATACACAGTTTTTGGTTCATAACCCAAGACACTTCTCCTATAATTCCTCAGTAGTTTTAGGCATTTCATTTGTTGTCCCTCCCCTTTTTCTCATATTTATAAATGAGGGATAACATTTATACAGTCTTTCAGCTGTTGTGATGGCTGTTAATTACTGTTCAGGCCCTGCTCTGAAATTAATGGTGCAAGTACTAGGTGTAATTTAATTATCAAATTTCAGAATTATTTGACTCTATGGGTTATTTTTAACTCTTGTTTTTCAGTCTGTATAGAAAACATACATATTTCTTTCAGTCTGCAAAAGTCTGTGTTAATGGCAAAAGGTATCTAGGACTTGAAGCTGGATGTCACAGAAATAGGAGATTTTCTGGATGCCTAGAAACCAGAGTAATGTTTGCACCATCTTCTATACCCACTACTGCACCTTCTTTCTTCCTGTCTCCTCCCTTCCTTCCTTTGCACTGAATGGTGTGGGTTTCCCATCAGTTGCTGCATTAAACCTACCTGGAGATTCTGCCTATCTGGAAACAGCTTGGTCTTCAGATTAACCTGCCCTCAATCTTACCTTCAAAACTAATTAAATTTCTGTCTTCTAAATTCATGACAATTTCTTAATTTCTTCTCAAGCTACGAATAAGTTCTGGGTTTTTTAATTATTTATGACTGAAAAATCTTTGGGGATTTGGCTGAACTCTATGTGGGGAGCCCAAATAGATGGTTTGTCTATTGTCAGAGATGTCATAGTTTGGCTGAATGGATGTTGCTTGTTTTCTCTCTGTCTTCACTGACCCATGCCATTGTTGGGTTCCCCATGCATTTGCTGTATTCCCCATTGTCATTATCATACATCCTCTGCCTGATGTGTGCTGGGTTGTTTCCATGGTAAGCAGTGAAGAATTCAGAAGGACCTCATTCCCCAGCAAACAGGGACATCAGGGTACTAATATTTGTAGCCAGTTAAAAGGAGAAAAAAAACCACAAACAAGCAAACCTTGTACTCCAAAAGTCATAGGGAGGATTTAGGGGAATGGATGAGAGTTGCATGCTCAGCTGCTCGTCTTTAGAAACTGATAGATCAATGTTCAGACAGCAAAAGGTTGTAATAAATTTCTCTCCTGGATATTTCTCTTCTACAGAGAGTTTAGGTGAGTCTACAGAGGCTAACTCAAGAAATGCTCATAATTTCTCAAATTCTCCAATTTGTGTGCTACCAATAGCTCCATTCTGGGAGTACTGGGTGATATCTGAAAGGCTCAGTGAGCACCCTCTGCCAGACAAATAGCACAGCTGCTGCAAATGAATTGGAGGAAATGGAGACCTGTGTGTTTATACCAGAGTGGAGGGAGCACCAGGAGTCTCCTCAGGCTCTCTTCTAACCCAGCTGCTGCCCCTGAGATCCCCCTGCCTCAGGGGTGGCACAATTCTGGATGCTGTACAGCCATGGCCTCAGGCAGTATCTTTTTCCAGAGGAGCTGTAGGAAGAAAATACAAGTGTGGAAAGTCAGGGAGCAACACAGAGCCATCAACCAGTTCCTCTGGCTAGTCCTTGAGGAAGAGGCCAGAGAGGTAGACCCAGACAAATGACCATTGCTCCATCCTTGTTTTGATTTATGCACAAAGCCAGAAGTCAGTTCTTTTTCTGTGAAAAAAGAAATAAAATCTGTACATTATTTTTTGTTCCAGAAAAGCCAAAATACCTGGAAAGGGCTTTCTTCTTTCCACTAGGGGTGTAGTTTTGAGCTGGCTGAGAATGGCAAGACTGGGGAGAGGGAAAGCCTTCAAGTACATAGGAGCAAAAATGAAGAGAACTG
This sequence comes from Cisticola juncidis, assembly GCA_013400215.1. NCBI lineage: Eukaryota > Metazoa > Chordata > Aves > Passeriformes > Cisticolidae > Cisticola > Cisticola juncidis. The sequence goes on along the minus strand of VXBR01008347.1, from coordinate 205,818 downwards.
ATGGCAGCCACCATGGCTCTAAGCTTGGAGGCTCTTTTTTAGGAGAAATGTATGGAAAAAACAAGAACAAATTAGGAGACAGAAATAGCTGTATACTGTACCCAGTAGCTACAGAAAAAACCCCCAATATTTTGAAACAGTAAAGCTCCTGTCTTGCTGGTAAGATAAAACAAAAGAAAAGGCTTTTCCACCAGAAAATGAAGGAATAACCTGTTAATAAGAGGGTGTCTTGGATGGCATCATATCTTTTTCTTGGTATGACAGTTACTGTGTTGAGTCTTGAGGTATGAATCATGCTACAGTAGGACAAATAGTTAAATGGGTCTGAATAATTAGGCACATCTGAACAGAAAGGAAGGAGTGCTGGAGACTGAAAAACGGGAAATTGTCATTCCACAGAGAAAAGGGTTTGAGTAACAGTGAGAGTGACTCTTTATACATTCCCAGCATGTCCATGCAGCAGCCACAGCAGTAATGTAGTAATCAGTTAGAGTCAGGGTGCATTTGAGCTGTTACAAAATACATGGTTTGATTTGGTTCCATACCACAGCTCTTCTTCTATTGCTGTTGTGGTTTTCCATCAGTGTATAATATTCTGCCTAACTGTATTTTAATAGCACACTATGGACAGCCCTGTGCTCTGCTGAAAACAAAATATTTAAACAAAGAACTGGGAGTTTTTAACCCATTCATATTTTATGGCTAAGTTTATTGACATTTTTATAGCACTCCAATAGTTTTCTGCAGAGGTCACAGTGGCCTTTTGCTAACAGGCAGTATAACAGGTTGGACCATTATAATATGGACACATCTTCCAAAGTCTGAAATATGGCAGCTGAGAAGTAGAAAGGGAGACAACACCAGGGTCCTTCCCAGAGACTTTTTGAGGGGTCAGACATTAATTATTTGTAACACAGGCAGAAATGGGCAGTAGTTATTGCTTCAGCTTCATACTGGTGCCTGAGTGGACTCATTCTCTGTTTGGCCTCAGCCCCAGCTGAGTTCAGCATCACACAGAGATGGATTCATGGGTCATTCCAGCTGGAGCACACTGTCCAGCCCACTTCCCAGACACCCCTGAGCTGCTTTCCAGCCCTGAGCATTTAGAGGCTGCACATGAAGAGAAATAAAGCCATTCACAGCTGGCATGCTGAGGCAGCTTGGAAGACAAGCAAGCCCTCTGACTCTGGCTGCTCTGCCACTGCCACGAGCCTGTTCCAGCTCCTGCACAGCTGCTGATGCAAAGGCCCAGCAACAAGGGCACCAAAAGCTATCATTAGCAGCACTTAAACACAGCAGTGGGGAAGCAGCACAGGGAAACACAAACCCTCTGATTGCAGGAAGCTGGGATAAAGTCCTAGCACCCTGGGAGAAAGCAAAACCTGTGTTCTAACATCCATTTTCAGAACAAGTCAGGCTTTCAGCTGCTGTGGTGACAAGTGGCTGAGCATGCCATTAATAGAGAGGGTGTGACAGCTCACTGAAGTCTCATCTCCAGGCTGAGCAGAGCTAGGTGAGCATGTCATCTGCAGTTAAACAGGATGCAAAACAAGACTGTGCTGGAATGTGTTCCTGGATGGCACAGTCATGGGAGTGACCACCTGTCAGCTGTGCACATTTTGGGAATGTGGCAGCAGGTCTTTGTCAGCCGAGAGGACACATGATAGAACATCACACTGTGATGCTGTAGACGTGTTTGTAGCATGACTAAGAAGGGATGTCCATAGACAAACCTGGCACATGCTAATTCAGGACAGACTTGTATCAAATCATGCCCCATTTAAAATAGTTTTTAACCGATTTTTTAATTCTTGGTAAACCTGAATTTCTGGTTTATATGGATGTAACTATATTTTTGCAAGACAGCAATTATACTTCTATCTTCTTTGGGCTTTCCATTTTGTACTGATAAACACAAAGTGAAATCCCATTACTGTCTCCTGAAAGTCATTCACAGAGCTGTGCTTTCCATCAGAGCAGCTGATTTTGCATTCCAGACTCAGTGAGCATCACACAAACCAGCACAGGGGCTTGGCACAACAATACTCACCACTTCCAAGATGATCTGCCTGTCAGGCACTCATGTAAATGGCCTCATGTCTGTGATAAGCAACTCTATCCTCATTATCCTCTCTTAAAAGCCTAAACCTCTTTCTGATTAATTCAGGAGGAGCAGATAAGGGCCCTGTCATTTTACATTGCTTAGTGCTTTCCACTACAAAAGACCATCATGACTTTTCACCAGAAACATTCACATATTCAGTGTTTTGCCATGGGGTGAGGGGAGCTGGATTTTCAGCAGCAGCAAAGCCTTTTGGCTGAAAGAGTGAAATTCTTGTTAGGTTTTTGTGAAGAAATACATTGCCCCCAAAAGATCATCCTTAATTTTAGTCTTCGGGAAAGACTTGCTTCCTTGCCAGCCATCAGCTTTGTGAGGATAGGCTGTGGCTGCAGCAAAACCACTCATCTTACTCCCCTTAGGAGGCCTCAGTTTCTCTGCTGAAGCAATCAGTGATGAGAGGAGAAACAGGTCAGGGGCCTTCCCTGTTGTGGTGCAGTTTTATTCATTTGTTTTATGTACATTCATGAAGTTGAACTGTTAGTTCCATGTACCCCTGTCTCTGTTTCCTTCACTTGGTTTTATCCTGGATTTCCCCCTCCTTCAGTTATCTGTCAATCCCGTTTCCCCTTGTTATAAATGCATAGCAAATCAAATTAATAAAGATGTATTTTATTAATAATTTACAAAATAAAATTTGGAAACAAAATTTGCAAAACCAAAAAAGCCACAAAGTCAGTGTCAAGCCCGGGGTCGGCACTGGGTGAACCCAGCTCTGGCCTCTATCACACCAGAGCTTCCCTGTTCACAATTTCAGTCCAGCAGGGTCAGTTTATACACAGTTTTATATACAGTTTTGGCGAGACTGGGCATTTCTTCATACTTCTTTGTCCTTTTCTCACTCTTTCTACATATTCATGAAATTCTGTCCTCACTGCCGGATGCTTGATTGGATTTCCGAGAAGAGATGAATACTTGATTCAATTTTGGGGAATCTTTTATTGCAATGTGTGCCCCAGATGATGAAGTCTAGATCAATATTGAGTGATAATTGTCAGTTGTTGGCCAGTCTATCTCCATAGTGGGCTAATCTCTTCTCGTAGCCACCCTCCTTTCTGTTGTAAATCATGGTCCTTGCCAAAGTTTTGAGCAAGGGCATTTTTCAATTCTTAATCTTTTTACTTTATTTCCAGGCCTGGGTGACTGCTACCGTATTCCCCCTAAAACGTGGCTGAATTTATACCATCAGTACATCATATTACATGAACATGGATGCTTATACATTTACATTGCATGAACATGGATTACATCATCTATTTATACCCGTCCTCTGGAGCCTGCCTGTCATTTCAGAGCCTCTCCCTTGAGCTAGAAAGTTCTGAGGAGGGCATCGAGTGGTCAGGACCAGAGGAGGTCCCTCCTTCTCCTGCTGGGTTGGTCCCTGAAGATGCCTTTTATCCTCAGAGCCACTCTCAAGTCACTCCTGGTTTGCTGGTCCCTTGCTCCTTCCCGTTTCTCCACCCTCCATAAAAGTAGCCATAAGCTGGCATTTGGGCCTTGGCTTGAGCAGGTTCAAGGAGGTGGAGAGGTTTTGGAAGAAACTCCAACAAACTCTTGTGACAACTCTGCAGAATCCTCACTTCCTTCCTTGTCTTTGTCACCTCCTTCCTCCTGTGTCCCCCGGTGCTGCTCCGGACAGGGACTCACCAGGTTGGCCCAGCTTGTGCCTTGCTGGCCGTGCCAAAACCCACCACAGTGCCAGAGCTGGCCAGGCAGGCTTGGGAAGGCACCTCAAGCAGGCACCGTGACACTTCCCTCTGCCTGTACAATCAAACCTTCTCTGAACCCTGTACAGCAGCAGAACATCTTTTCTGGGGCACCATGTCAAAGGGCAGCTTTTCCCCTCCTCACTCCCACACTGCAGGGCCCTCCTGTCTCCAGAAGGGGAGCAGGGAGTGAGCTGAGCATGGATCTCCTGGGTGCATCCATTCCCCAGCCTGGAGGGACACTTGGGACTCAGTTCTCTTGTCCAAAGACAACCTGTGCAATTTCAGATTCCCTCTCCCCTCCTGCAGATTTCCCTGGGGCTGAAGGAAAAGCAGGAGACCCAGAATCTTCTGGAGAGGTGGCTGGAGAGCAAGTGGTGTTCTGTAGAGTGTGTAAGGTGGCACCAGAAGTCCATGGTCAGGGAACAGGTTCAGGTGCTCCTCTTTATCTCCACGTTCAGGCACTTAAATACGCCTATCCCCACCACAGGGACCTGCAGGTGGAGTGAAGGTCTCAGCTCCTGTTACTGTAGAGCCATTTGGTAGGACCTGGAGAGCTGTGAATTCACCAGACATCCCATTTCGGGTAAATCCTGTAGCCTCCAGTGACTACGGTGGCAGGATATGTGTTTCACATGTAGACAGATATTGGGGTCTGGGTCTGGAGGCAAGTCCCATCCTCTGTGTTTGTGTCTGGAGTACAGGTCCTTCCCACAATGACAGCAGGTTGCTACAGTTGCATATAATTTGTTCTTTATCATTTTCTACTCTAGGGGAAAAAATGGAGAATTAAATTTAAAACCAGAAGCATGCGAAAAAATTATGCTAAGAAACAAGCTGCAAAGTCAGACACTTGAAAATTAAAAGGTCTGTATGTAGAAGTCATTGTGCAAAACCTAATTCAGTTACCTTGTGAATATATTGCAATTTTCTACATTTTACAGCATTATACTTTTTTCGTATCTACCTCTCTCTTCATTTTGCATTTCAAATTACTTTCCTCCAATGTTTAATGATACATTATTAATATAAGCATAGCAATATGAATGTATTACAAACATCTCTGTACAAAAATTGTATTTATTTAGGCTGCATAGTCAAGCACTCGAAAGCCTGGAAATGCCAGATGTACGCACTGCAAGCACAGCAAGATGCATTCTCTATCCCAGAAATCTTATGAATCAAATTAACACAAGGTGAACCATCTGCCACAGGGAGAGGATGGGAAGACAAAAATAAGAGTGACCAGGACATGTTATATAACCTAGGTATGAGCACTGAGAGAAAATGAGTGGTATGAGCACTGAGAGAAAATGAGTGATGGCCTTTGTTTTCTTCTAAGTGGTTTCAGAAGACCTCTTGGCCCTGGTGCTGTTGACATTCTTGGAATAATATTCTGCATATTGCACATATCCCTGGATCTTCTGAAATGGCACCATCAGAAGCAGTGTGCCCGTGGGGGCTCAGAGATGCCTTCCTCCAATACTTGTTAACAGACACATTCCTGGTACTGGGAATCTGCAGTACTATGTGGGAGTTCATCTAGCAAAAGTGCTGCAAGTTAAAAAAAAGGATATTTCATGTTACAGAACATGACTCTGGGCTCCAGGGTAAGAGCAGCCCACCCTGAGCCCACTGTCCTGAAAAGCCAGGGCCTTGCAGTGCAAATCCTGCCCTGATGGCCTCACATCTCTGGGAGCTGGCAGATGCTTGGATTAACCTTCTTCTTCATGTTCAGTGTTATTTTCAGGGGTGGCTGTCTGAGCATGGGTGTGTACAACAATACTGAATATTGTATGCAGAGCTGTGATCCCATTCTTTGAGTCTTGGTGTCTGAGTCCTTCCTGCTGGCTCTAGTGACAGAGAATGACACTGGCACTGCCTCCTGTCCCCATGGGGGATACTTTAGACATCGAGGGCAGAAAAAGGAGGAGATAAAATAGAATTAGGGTCTCAATTTGATCTCCTTGCCAGTTGTTCCACCAGATCATTACCTCTGGTGCAATTCCTGGTCTCTGTGTGATGCCTCTGTCTTTATGCTCATGCGAAAATATCTCAACAATGGGAATGTAAAGACAGTAATGTGATTCCATGCCCCTTGTTTTGCTAGACTGGCTGCAGGCCACTCCCTTGCCCCAAATGCATCTTCCTGCAGCAGGCTCTGTGGAGCATCCCAAGCTGCTCTGGGCTCCAGGATTCTGAGGAAGGTACTGGTGGAAAGGTAGGCTCCTGAAGAACACTGGCTTTTCAAAAACTGTCTGGACTACTGGTTCACCAATCTGCCTGCTAATTTCAGATTCATGCCTTTCCTGTGGGATCCAGGGGGATTTCCCAGCCTCTGGACCTGTGTGTGTGCCTTCTTCCCACTTCCAGACCTGGGGCTGAATCATGACTTGGATATTTGTCAGCCCCCTGTCTCCACATTCCCAAAGCCTGCATGAGCTGTCCAGAGAAGGAGCAGTGACACACTTTGCTGTCTGAAAGAGGAGGAGAGCAGGCCTGCAGGGCTCACCACCTGGGCCAGCATGGCCTGTGCTACCTGGGTAGCACCCTGTCATGAGCACTTCAAACCCTGCACAATCTGTTCTCAGTTTCTGATGTGTCAGATGATTCATAGCACAGAGGAGAAAAATAACTAAATATAAATGGCAACTCTCACCATGCTGCTATTAATCATCTCAGTATTGTTGTCCCACCACACCCCCTCCCCACTGGCTGATTCCCCTCCAGGGTGTTGGTGTCTCATAGAATTGTGCAGCAAAAGGGGGCTAAACATGGGTGAGGCCATGTCCCTGCACATTTGTGGTTCTCCTAATCACCAGTGTTCTCCCTTGTTGCTCCTGGAATCTCTGCAATCCACTCCCCACCCACGTGCCTGCCATCTGCTTCAGGCTTTCTGGTGTTGCTGTACCCATGTGAGAACAACTGCACCCAGCCTACCCTCAGAGATGTGTCAAATGCTGCTTTCTTTCCAGTCCAGAAGGAGGAACTGTGGGAAGGGTGTGGGGATCTTCCCTCTCCTGGTTTCTGAGACTTTTGAAAAAAATATCTTTTCTGTAGTGATCATAACAAAATGCTTCTTTTTCTTCTCTTTTATGCATGCTTCAAAGCACACCCCTTGCCCTGATCTTTCTTTGGAGCATGCAGTTTGCTCCTAGTTCTCTTTGCTGTTGCTAGTATTAATGATTATAGTGTTTCCCAAGTTTCCTTGGTCCAGTAGGTGGAAAAAAACCCACCACTTCTCTGACCTTTAGAAATGCTTTTCTTAGCTATCAGCATAGCTCAATGTGCAAGATGTAAAAAGTGGTGGAAGAAGACACATCCATGCTGGTTTGTAAAAAGTGGGGTCAAGTGGGTGGAAGAAAGAAATTATTTGAATAGAGAGGTGTGAATTTATCTTCTTTATGCTGTTTCTTGTATGTATTCCACCCTGTCTCTTGGCCTGCACAGGAACAGGCAGGTCCACACCCTACATGGTGCCATTAGCACTGGAAGTGTCTCTGAAAACTTCATTACACTAATGATTTCAATCTAAACTACTAAACAGAGATTTCTGTAACTGGGGGTTTTTATCTAGCTTAATTAGCACTTCTTTTCAAACTCCTAAGCCACCCCAAAATGTCATTAGCTAAAAATGGGATTTTTCTGTGTTTGGCACAAAAATGGAGGAGGGCGTGTTCTCACTGCAGGTGTGTTGGAGCTCCCCTGTGGTACCTTCCATGACATCACTCACCAGGAAACTGCACATCTCCACACAGCAGAAGGCTGGATCAGTGCCAGTGCTGAAGCAGAATGGGAGGGGAAGGAAGAAACAACTTTCATTTTAAACACGTATATGGCTCAACTGGCTAAAGTGGCTTTAGAAAAAAAATGCAGACAAATTCCCTTCCTTATGAGGCTGAGTCAGAGGAATTGCTATGATAATTAGTCTGAAAGTTCAGAATTGAAATTACAAATTGAATAGAATATGTCCTGGATGGACAGGACATTCCATTTCACAATGGAGATATTTTCCTATAAGTGCTAATAACATATTTACCATTGCTTTCTATCCAGGCCAAAGAAAAGTGAAGGGAACAAAAAGAGGGAGTGAGAATAAAAGGCTGAACACTTCTGTGTGATGCAATGTTGTGATTTCTCTCCCAGCTGCCAACAAAAGCAACACTTTTGAGTTTTGGCTGATAATTCAACTGGGAGAATTTCAAAGCACTTTACTGATTAGCAGAAGAACAACTGTAACATAAATAGTAACACAGACTGAGCAGAACAATAGAGGGAGAAAACACAAGATCTGCACAAGAAAACCCTGAGCATCTCACTGGCAGCCCCTGAAGTGCCTGGGGTGCAGCAGTCTGTCCCTTAACCTTTGCAGCCACCACACCCCAGAAATACAAACTTCAGGAGAATGAGACTGGATGTGAACTGGGCAGAGCATTCACATTCTCTTCTGGGGTTGCTTGGGAGTGGACCTTTCTCTGCCTCCTCAACTGATGTTGCAAAACAGCAAAGCATGTTGTTATCATTTTGTGATGCCTCCTCATTTTACACTTGTGGTGCCTCATAGGCATTTTGAGGTATGCTTTCTGCATTCATTAATTCATATCTGGTTGTTTTTGGGTTTTTTTTTCCCCACATCAACCTCATCCTTGGTCATTTCTACCTGCAAACAGGTTGTGCCCCCATGGCTCCCTGACTCCCTGGCTTCAGGCCTTCGGGTGCAATTGTTTGTGGGAAATGTTTTTGTGGCGAAAACCTATCCTGCATGGGAGGGGAGAAGGGAAGAAGGACAATGTAATATATTTCCTCTTTTGTTGCATTTGCAACCCATTGATCATTGTTAAGATAAGTGATTTAGTTTCCCTTTATATAAGTTGACAGTGTCCAGAATAGAAGGTGTGTTTAGCATAAACTTGGAGATGCTGGAGACATGAGAGACTTTGTGGTCTCTAAGACTGTCTCTTGAGACAGCATTCCTAAAAATCCATTATTCTTTCCAGGTATCTGTAACAACTAGTGAGCCTTCTGCTCCATCTTAAAAAAAAGGTCTGTGATATTTTCTTGACTTCCCTTACTAGAGGTAAAAGTGGCAATGGGAGACCCAGGCTGCTTTCAGCTCATGCCTAATATGGGAAAAATGAGAGGGCTCCAGAGGTTTCACCAGAGCAGTTTTCTCTCAGCTCTAATCAGTAAGAATGAGAAAAGAAGATATTTGCTGTCGCCTGCTGGGTCCATCATTTTTCTTTGTTAGTGGACTACAATATTTGTGTTCATAGCACAAGAATGCAGCCAGCAGATCCTAGACAAACCATATATTTCTGGGGTTTAGCAACCCATAAAAGTGGAGCATAGCATCTGATTTATCTCAGCAAATGGCTCCAACTGTTCTCAGGAACATTTTTTTTTCATCAAAGGAGGGGTTCCCTAGTTTAAGTCTCAATTTGAATCTCCTTGCCCCGGGATATATTTACAGAACTACTTATAAAATATTATCCACTCCATAAATGCATTTTGATTGCTTTGTTCGTGCAGTGACTCTCCTGAAATCATTGTTTCTTCCCACTGGAAAGTAGCAGGATTATTAGTAATTGCTGGATTATCAAACAGTGCACAACCTCATTTTCTGGCCTGAGCAAGTTACTGGAGTTTCAGAAATGCTCAGTCACGTGCATTATTCGACTTTGCTGATCTGAAGAGAACACTAAGGAGAAGGTAAATGACCCACAGAGGGACAGAAAAATATTTACACTCCTGAATGATCTGGGACTTCACTTGTTTCAGCCTGTGATGTTGCTTCTTTTGTATGTGAATACAAGGGATGTCTGGCCCCACAAAATATTGATAAGAGAATGGTGACAAGCAGTGATGTTATAAATGCCTGACATTTATCTTGGCTTGGTTTTAAATAGTGGACTCAACCTTTACCCATCTGCAACCATTCAGCATAGCTGCTTTATGGTCCCTCCCTTCTTCTTCTCCCACCAACTTTCTCTTTTTTGCCTCTGAAGCCTAAATCCTGGTATGACACAGACATGAAAAATCTTCAGGCTGGTCTCCATCAGAACAAAATTCTACTGGTCTTCATAGGACTCCATAAATCACTGGATGACCTTCTTCCTTCCTGAAAGGAAATCGAAAGAGGAGTGTGACAGATACATATTTTTGATTGTTTAACACTTGGTTTTAACCAATAGGTGAGTGTACTGGAAAGACAAGGCAGAGATATATTAGAGGGTTTCTTTTTCTTCAAGGGAAATGCTGGTATGACAAAACTGATTTTTTTTTACTGGTGCATATGGCTTTTATTAAAATATTTGCAAAATATGTTAAAATATTCTGTTCTTACCTTTTTGCTACAGCTTTTATGTTACATTGTTATTTTACATAAATGCAAAATGAAGTCTAATTTAATGAGCCCAAAAGGAAACACTTTGACTTTAGTGTCTGAATGTTTGGCCCAATGGAAAAAAAAAATAAAATCAGTGCAAATTCCTTTTATTTATGGTTCAGGATGAAACCAAATTTTAAAGCCCTGCAGCTTTCCTGAGGATGGGATTTCTGGTTTCAGGCAGCAGTGCTGATCATGGCACAGAAATGGGACTGGAGGGGTGCAGCACAAACACAGCCTCAGGGCTCTGCTCTGTGCCACAGCATCCAAGGGCCACAAAAGCTTCATTCAGCAGCATCCCTGGAAAACTTCTTTTAAATTCACTTTATTTGCTTTTTCTTTTCTTATATACTATTGGTAGAATTTTTTCCCTTTTATTTTTTCCTCTTTTTCTCTTCCAAGGGTTTATTTCATAGCCTTCCCTTGCTTTTTCTTTTTTCTCTCCTAAATGGTTGGGTGAGTGTGATGCTCTCTGTTTGCAGTACATATGTGGGTTAAAGAATGAGAAGAGATGATTTGCCCTTGCCCAGGGGTGGGTAAACTGCCTAAAATTTCTTCTTGGGGACTTATTTGAATCCCTGCAGGAAGGTGGAAACACAGATGATATATGACTAAAACTATTTCATGGCTTATGACTTTTATCAGCATGTGAATGAAGGACAGTGAGTGGCTCTTCCAAAGGTTCCCAGTGAAAGTGTTCATTTGGACACATGATCAAAAAAACAGCAGTGAGGAAGAATTAAAAAAAAGTGAGGAATTTGCTATTAGGAAATCACAGATACTGTTCAGGACCTCAACCATTGTGCTGTTCCTTTCAAAACTTAATTCCTTAATCAAAAATTGCCTTGTTTTTAGAATTACAGCAAGGGACAGGTAAGATTGGCATCTAATGGAGGTTGTCAGTCTGGCAGTTTCTGTGTCTTCCAAGTTATGATTTCTTGTGTTCATGCATAGCCACAGAACTGTTACAGGTCTTAAATAAGAAAGAAGAATCCCTAAAACATTACAAGGTGTCAAAACAGAGAAATAGAGGATAGAGAAAATTCAGACAACACTCCCTACCTATTCTACCTATCTTTCCTGGAATATAAGGATCTTGAAAAAATTAAAGAGAAACTTCTTGGTTTTCAAACAGCAATCCATTGTCCTAATGTGTACCCCAGGCCAAATTCAGCCCTCATGTAAGTGATTGGAACACTCATGAAGACAGGAAATTCCTAGAGTCAGGTTTATGTCTGAATTTGGCTTCCTATGTTATATGGGGAAGCTCATATGGGTTTGTTTTTTTTTTGCCCTGGGAGTGAAAATACAGTTTACAACCAGGATGTGATACATCCCTTCACAAATAATAAACAAATTCCCTGTGACAGAAGCTCAGCCTCACCAAACTCTGTGCAGCACTCAAAGGAAAAAGCATAAAAAGCTGCTACAGCCCTAACACAAGCTGGGATGAACACGATGTGTACCTGACTTCTGGTTTGAATTCAGCAGGCTCCTCTCTTCTGACAGAACAAACGGATCCTGCTTCCCCCAGCATATGGCAGCAACACATGCAATTTACATCCCATATGGGATCATTTTCAGGCAACTGTCCGACTATAAAATGTCACAAGAAGTCACTTTAGATCCCCATTATTGAGCACAGGCACTCAGCATTCCCTTTTGCAGCACTGTCCACAGCTCCAGGAGAGGTGCTTTTATTGTAATTTTTATTTGTGCTGCATTAGTACCTGCAAGTTAGAGAGCACTGCAACGCCTCTGCCATCATGCTGTGAAAAATGTAAAATGTAGGATTCCTGCAGGTGCCCACGGACTAATTTAGCCACAGATGAAACCAGCTGGAGTGATACAAAATGAGAAAGAACAGGGCAGGAAAAACAACAGCGCAGGGTTATTGCCTAGCATGTTTTATCACTCAGTCTCAAAGCACTGGGAAAACAGGGTAAACAAAATTATCCCTGTTTCAAAGGTGAGGAGGCAGAGGCATGAGCAGGTGACTTGTCAGAGCATGCCAAAGCAGTGACAGAGCTGGCATCAAAACCCCAGTCACAGGCCAGCCCTTCACACACTTCCACAGTGCCTCCTCCTCCTCACACTCCCATATTCATAATGCCTATGAATAGCTCAGCCACACACATGTAAATGTGGGGGCAAAACACCACACAGAATAGGCCTTTTCATCTCCTTGCCTGCCTGTACCATCCTGCTTAATTGGCACTGCAGTGTGGGCAGCACAATGAAAATCCCTGCAAAATGCAGATTTTAGAGTCTGGTATCAGAAGGGGCCCCCTTCCACCATGAGGAGAGCATGTGTGCACTCAGTGGGAAACTGGATATCCAGGCACATGGGGCTGGGATTTCTGGCATTGCACAGGGTGGAAATCAACAGGGCATCAAAGTAAATAAATGGTCAGAAGTCTGGAATGGGAAAAGAGAATATTTGTGCTTGATGTATTTATGAGGAAGATGGAATCAGAAAGGGATAGAGCAGGGAAGGAAATTGCTTTATCAGTGCACATGGATTAGATTTAATTGTTTTCATACTGGGAAGGCCAAGGGGGAAGGATTCATAAATTCCCCTCACAGTGGACTATTACAAACACCATGTTGGGCACAGCAAGTAACTCAGGGTGTGAAAATTCATCTTCCAGTGGACCTGAAAGACAAGGAGAGTGATCAATGAGAGACCTCCAAGGTCAAGAGGAATGGGGGTGACTAAGGGAAGGGAAGGAAGGTGCAAAAGATGTTGGTATTTTAGCCCAGAAAGATTACTTTCAGGTTAATGAATGGCTCTCATAAGCTCATAAGAGGATGTGGCTGGAATGCAGAGAGGATGAGCAGTGTACTGTGAGGTTCTCATTTCAAAGGAAGCAAGGAGAAGAACAGAGGAAGCCATTGATGAGAAGCATTAAAGGAATAAACAGAGAAATAAAAAGAGGTCTTGAGAGGGACAGGACTGCCAAAGCCACAAAAAGAAAAGGTTTGAGGAAGGGGATAAAACTGATGTCACCAAAGCCAACAAGGAGGCTTAGGACCTAAAGATGTGGACTGGCTGGGAAAGAAGGGATGACACAACCATGTATGTGCCACCCACCAAAAAATGCACAAGCAGTGGACCACTGTTCATCCCATTTCCTTTACCATTGCTCAAGAGCACAGTAGAGTATTTTAGCAGAGTGGCAAAAACCTTGCCTTGAAGGATCCTTACCTCTTCTCACTGAGCAACCTTACATGATGCCCTTCATCCATCCTGACAGTGACACCACTGTTGACACCACTGGCTGGATATGGCAGTGCCATGGAACCCAGATAATTGTACCATGAAAACCCAAGTGTTTCACAGCACATCCATAGCCACTCTCCAGCCAGTAATTTGCCTGCAATATTGCCCCCTTAGCAAGAGTTTGCAAAACACAGAGAACTTGGTCTGGACAAGAAAATATTCAGTGCAACGCTCGAATTTCCTGCAGTCATTAATCTGATGTTTTTCTTCTACCTTTTCTAGTTATCCTGGTCCTTTTTAATGAGACTGTTTATTAAGTCATTCTAGGCTTTACCTTCAAGTTTGCATGCAGCAAGATTTTGATGAATGTTTTTAATAAAATTTCTTTGGTTTAGTCAGGCAACAACGTCCCCACTGCCAAACACCTACGCCCAGCCTGCTGTCTTTCCATTTAGTGCTGTGAACCAGGTCAAACCCCAGTCAAAGCCTCATTCCTGGGAGGCTCCCACTGGGCTATAAAACTGATAATGACACGAGGACAGTGAGCCCAGTGCTCAGACACAGTAATTGCTCAACAGTCCAGAAGAGAAATAATCACAGTGTATAGATAGCAGCCAGCACAGGGAGACCGGGGAGTCCTGAAAAACAAACAAATTGTTCTCCAAAGAAAACCTCTTGTTAACTTCTCTCTGCCTTCATCTGGACTGGAATTAACCTTATGAATTCAGGTAATTATTCTCTGCCCTGACTCTTGTGCCAGTGGCTTCAGAGCCATCTCCCTGCTGTCTCCAGAAACAGCAGTCCACAAGGACATTTCAGATATTAATTGGAAGGGAAATGTTTGCCAAAGGTCAGTTCAAGTGGAAGAAAAGCCCCTTTCATTGTGGCTGGGGGAAGAGCAGAAAAAATAAGAATCTCAAGGGAGGCACATCCAGCCTTTGTGATTTTTGTGGTAGAAGGCAGGTGAGAATCAGTGAATCATTCCCCTCTTATTATTTCTGCCCAGCCTTTACCAACTTAACACATTTCTAGCCAAGACATAGATCACCTCAGCACAGTTCTCAAGACTGTCCTTTTTTTTTATCCTACACTTGTGCACACACATGATAAATCACTCTGCTTATGACTTTGTGTGGATTAGTGCACAGAAATGTTTAAATCAATATTTGGAGTGGCTCATCTCACTTGCTGATGGCCAGCACCCAGTTTAATGCAAAATGGCATTCAGGGACCAGGAGGGCATTCCCCCTGTATTTCACATGAGATCACAATGCCATTGGGGATGCAGAGACTGAAGTTTAAGAAGAAAAAGGATGGGAAATTATTAAGAACACATTGAAGGCCTCCTGACAGTCCAAGGCAGATGCAGGAAATACATCATAAATGATTTCAGCAAGGTCTTCTGCCACCCTGGGCATTACGTCTTTGCTGTGCAGGTATTTCTGTATAGATCCAGACATCTCTGGCAGCTCTCATTCTGTTCCAGAATTTTTTCTCTCAGACAAATGTAGGATTGCTTTACTCTTATTTTTGTGGTTACAGACAATATCTGACATAAATGGAGCATCACATTGCATTCATTATTTAAGAGTGGGAGTGTTTTTTTGTAAAATTTTTCTCATTTCAGGCCTTTGTTCCTCACTCTCTTACATTCCTGGGTCCTGGTAAGCTGGGAGATGGATTGGGAATTCTAGGGCTGAGAGAAGGGGGTGGGCAGATGAATTTGATAACTCTGACTATGCTGAAAGTCTCTGAAAAACTTCAGAATGAAGATCCTGGCTACAGAATAGTCACCTACCAAGCACCTCAGTGCTCCAAACATTGGAGATGGGTCCAGGGTGTTCAGACCACAGGCCCAGGTTTTCAGACAGCCAGAGGCTTGGGATGGGAGGATTCCCAAAGCTGGTAGGCACTTGGGTCTCTATCCTCTCACGAGGTAAACTCCTGGGTTAAAGAACACATGTTCTCTTCAGTAGCCTCCTGAAAAAAACCTCAAAGACAAGAAAAAATTCCTGAAAAAAACCTGAGCTCCACTGTGAAAATCTGGCTTGGCAAAGTGTTTTTATACTGTCACAGCTGCAGCTGGAAAAACTGCCCCCAGTTTTTGCAGAAGTTTTGCTGCAAAGAGTGTTCTCCTGCTTAAGCATTTGCTTAAGCATCTCCTGTTTTCAACCAACAACTGGTTGAAAAAGATGACTGCTGCAAGGAAAAGCACTGCTTGGAGACAGCCCAGACATTTAGTGTGTAGAGCCTAATCCAGTTAAGCCATGTAAGGCAAGTACTCTGCAGATTACCTTTTTAGCTGCCTAGCTAACAACCTACAGGGACCTCCTTTATTTTTTGTGTAATAGCCTTTGACACCTGTTTCTCACAGGCAGCAGTAATCTTGAGACAGGCAGTGGGAGCTTGCTTTCAGACATAATGAGTGCTTAAGGTCTATGCAATTTATTTCTCCCAAAGGTTAGGTCCCATGTCTATAAATTAACCTCTCAAGTCAGCAGGACCCTGATTATTGTTACTTGCAATATACAGTGTTCAGAATAAACATGTTTGTGATCCTTCTTCTGCCCACCTCAGCAATGGGGGAGAGTAGGAGAACACAGTGTGGCCCTGAGCATCAGCAATAAATAGGAAATAGCTTTGTTCCTTTGCACAATGGGGCAATACCTAAAAGTTACAGGTGAAACAACTGCCCTGCCTAACTCTGACAATGTCAGAGGGACATCTCTGTGGGAGGGATGCTCCCAGAGTCATCCACAGTGAAAATGGAGTTCTGTCAAGCTGCAGAGACAAGAACAAGGAACCAGTGACTTTTCCCTATAGTCAGAGCTAAACCCCTCCAAGTGGCAATAACTGACTGCCCCCAGTTCAGGATCCATCCTGCCTTTAGAAACCTCTGATACAGCCCTCTCAAAATATCAGAAAAGCTTTTCCTTGGCAGGCCCAGTTGTTCCTGCTCTATGCTCTCCTAGAAGCAATTTGTGCATAGTCACTGCAATAGTCTTTCAGAGAAATTTATTTAACATGCTTTCCTGAGTCCTTAATTGCAGTCTTGTGAATCCTAGTTACTACCCTGAGCAAACCAACAGTATTGGGAGAATAAGTATAATCTCCTGGCTTCGTTTTCCCAGGAAGAAAATTAGTAAAATAGATAGTTCTGCTGTATTGCAACTTCCTATAGCTGTATTTGATTGCATTGTCCTCCCTAGTGTTACAATAAGAATTAAACTTCTCTCTCTGGTGCAGTTTTCAGATTGTCTCCTGCTGGGAAGATGCTCTGTAATGCCCAGTGATTCACAGCTCTGATATTTCATGTCTAATGGAATTATTTCTGGATGGAATTGTTACCTTTCCTGAGAGAGAGCCATTCATAAAGCTGGTAGGAGACAAATTATATACATCTTCCCCTATCTCCTCTGCAGTGCTTCTCAAAATCAAGTTATTTGGCTGCATGTTTAAAAGTTCCTCCCACTGCAAGAATGTGGGAGAAATTGAAAGAAAAATATGGGGCATTGAAATTACACAAAACACAGGAAATTCAGGGTTACAGATGGATTTAAGAAAGATCCAGCTGTGTCACAGCACAGAGGATAAGGCAGGGGGATCTGAAAGCTCTCTCTTCTTTCTCTGTAGACCATATTATCAATAGCTTTCCATTATAGGATTATATGCCCATAAAGCATCACAAGGTGTGCTCTGTAATTGCTGGATTGGGATTAAGACATTTTATTGCTTGCAGTTAGCCTGAGTTTAAAGTGTTTTAGACATCCTGCCTCTGCTTCCTGCAGAGGTGGCTGTGTCCTGTACCCCAGAGGAGCCCACAGGGCTGCTCTGCCACTAGGGAAGTGCCCTGGAGAGCTGCCTGTGCCATTCCCCCTCTGGCACCCTGTCCTCAGGAACCCCCCAAAGCTGCTCTGGGACTGAAGTCAGAAATCTGAGCTGTGGAGTGACTCTCATAAGCCTGCTGGTGAATCATGCAGGGATCCTGTGGAGCTGGCAGACATTTCTTTTCAATTAGTTGAATTCCCTAAGTAAGCAGATCTATTTCAAGTGATATCAATTACGAGCATTTCATTCTGCCCTGGGACAAGAGCAGTGCACCATTTGTGGGGCTCCATTCTTGGGGTTTGCAGGACAGGGACAAACCTGCCCCACTGGGGCTGCCCTGGGGTGGTCCAGCCCTACAGCCCAGGGCAGGGATTCCTGGGACAGCCTTGTCCCCCAGCAGAGCAGGAGGTCACAGGATGCGATCTCATGGTGGGACAGTGCTTTGCAGATGGCTGGAGCCCATCCCTGGGGAGAGCCCACCCCAGACATGCAGGAGAGCCTGCTGGGCAGCCAGAGCAGTGCAGGTCCCACCCTGGCACCACCAGAGAGCACAGCAGGCTGCCCTGCCAGCAGGGACATGGCAGGAGAGCTCTCTGAACCCCTCATTTCTAACCTAAGCCAAGGTTTGTGTGCAGCTCCCTGTGCTTGCACTCACCAGGGCACCTTTTGTGTGTGTGCACTACAGTGTTCCTCATTCCAGGTTTTCTGCCTTTGTTACCCAGACCAGAACAGCCAGCCACAGCACAGTGTGTGGCACAGAACCAAGGCAGCACTGGCTGCCAGTCTGTCAGACACAGACATAAATCCTGGGGCACAGCAACACCCAGGCCAATTCCACCTGGGCACAGGATTGGGAACAGGACGGAAAGGTTGGCCTCCATTTGGGGCCACAAGCAGAACTTGGTTTGTGTCACCCCAAACAGATATTTTAACACCACTGAGCTGGCATTACTGTGATGAGCTTCATCTTCACCTTCTGAAAGAGGTGTCCTCCAGTGTGGCTGCAGAGGGGTTGGGGATCACATGGGCCAAACCTGGAGCCATGGTGGGGTTCCCACCTCTCAGGGCTGGACACCCCCACCCCGCACACCCTGCTGCCCACCAGCAGAGAATCAGCCAGGGGAGCAGCAAGGGAGCCATGGAGTGCTCCTCCTCCAGGAGGCCAGGATGGCCAGGAGTGGCACCAGTGAGAGCATTCCCCTCACCTTCAGTGCTCACATCAGGGAGGCAGGGCAGAAGTCAGTCAAGTGCAGTACTATTCATCTTGCTGACTGTGAGATGGAGAGGGCCCTGTGAAGTCTCATAACTTCAGGGATGGCAGGGCACTGGAACAGGCTGTCCAGGGAACTTGTGGGTGCCCCATCCCTGGGGCAGGTTGTCCCTGGAAATTGTGGGCATCCCATCTCATCCCTGAGAGTTCAAGGTCAGGTTGGGTAGGGCCTTGAGCAGCCTAGCCTGGTGGAAGGTGTCCCTGGCTGAGGCAGAATGGTTGGAACAAGAGGATCTTTAATGTCCCTTCCAACCCAAACCATTCTGTGACTATGATTCTATAACCCATGTGGGTGGTTTAGCTTTTTCCCTTCAATTAAAATGATTTAGAACTTAAATCACTAAGCATGACCTGTATTTGCCCTGCCAGGTCTTCAGTGCTCTTCTTCAGCTATCACTGCTGTTCCTTACAATTGGAATTAATTTTGTCTCAGCTAAGTAAACTTTGATCAGCAAAGATTGCAGCTCTTGGTGCTCATCCCTCTTTCTAGATATATTATGCTTGTGTTGGAGCCTACTTTGCATGAGTGCAAATCCCCTGAAAATGGGCCCATTAAAGAGCAACAGCATTCATTAATCCTCTAGCATATAATGCAGACCACAAGGAACCTTCCAAGGGATTTGGCAAGGGCAGGCAGTGCTTTGACTGTGGCTGTGAAGGGTCTGTTGTCTGAATGGAGGCACCTCCGATTTCCTGCCCCTAGAGAAAAATCCTCCACACACATACACATGGGAGGGATCATCAGCCTTTACAGAGGCCACAAAGGTTTGGGATTTCTTCAAAAAGCTGGTAACAAGATTGTGTAAGAATCAAATAGCCTTGCAAATTGCTGTATCCCATTAGTCATGAGAGCAAATGCTGGGCTGAATTAAATGTTGATTGTGGCTTATGAAGTGTCTCTGTACACATAACCTTGGGCAAGACCCAGAAATTCTGGGCTCTGCATTTGAAAGGCAGCTGGCTAAATAGCCGTGGCAAAATAACCAAAAAAGCACTGTTTATTTTCTCAATACATTAACTAAGTGATTAGCCAAGAAATGGGAGACACAGAAGAAAGAAGAAACCTTTCCCTTTGTGTGAAGTCTGTTTTTCGGGCTTTCCACCAGTATTACACATTCCTGGAAAACAAAACTAAGCTCCATGTATCTCAGCTCAGCCATGAAATCTTTCCCCAGACTGAATGATCAGTTCAGTGCATTGCTCAGACCTTCATGCAGCTCTGTTACTTCTCTCACAAAATTTGAAAGAGGATTTCAGGCAACCAAACCTTGGTGTTTCCCTGCTATTTAGTTATTCCTGTATTTCCCTTTTAGCAGCTCAGACTTTCACAGGCGACTGCTTCCACTACCACACAATGAGTGCATCTGCTGTATGTGGTGCCATTCCTGATGTAAGCTGGCTCAAATAAAATATTTAATTCTGTTTGAGAATTTTTACTTTGTTCTCTCCTGGTTGTCCAGGCTCCCCACTCAGTTGTTCCTAAGTTACACTAATAATTTGCAAATTCTTTCCACAGGCCTCTTACCTGCTGTGGTTACTGTGCTCTCTTCCTTGTAGTACACAGGAAAAAATGTTGTTCTTCCTCCTTGAGAAAATTGTAAAGAAGCTTTCTGCCCCTTTTTGTCTACTAAATCTGTAGTTAATGTTAGATCACTTTTGGAAGATTACACACAGATAATCAAAGAATCCCCCCCTGTTAATTCACTGCAGAACAGGGATTTACAGTCTGTGAACTGCTAATAAACAATTCTGAACTTTCTTTCTAGGCACAGAATAGGAGTAATCCCCTATGGGCCATGAATATAGTGAGGGAGTGGTTGCCAAAGCACTGGATTTGAGGCCATCTGAGGTGCTGTAGGATGTCTTTGCTGGCCACCAGTGTCTGCCCTCAGGGCCCCATCAGTCCTGTGTCACATCTCCAGATCTGTGCAGGTCTCCAAGCCTCCCAGCTGTCTAAAATGACATTAAAGTATCTCTGAGCCCCTGTGGTCCCCCATGGCCTCAGCTGGGTTCAGTGCCAGGTTTAGAACTAACTTTGGGTCAGCATCAGGACTTTGGGCACCAAAGCCAGCAGAGTTTATCCTCTTGGGCCACAGCACAGCCTCAGTGCCTGCCTGTGTGTGAGGTCTGGATGTGCCTGCACAAGCAGGAACACACAGCCAGCCCTGCAGAGGAGAGGAACAGGACAGGGGGGTCAGTCCCCCCCTTGTGCCTCTGAGCAGGAGATGGTTGAGGCTGGCACTGCCCCCACCAGTGCAGGGTCCTGGAGAGGGGCCAGAGCTCAGCCGTGCTGATGTGTGGGGTGAGATTTTGGACCGGGGATTATTGAATGAGTCAGATGTGGGTAAGACCTGACAGACTTGAGCTGACCCAGTGCAGTTCTCTGGGTCTAACAGAAGAGCAGGACCTTTGTGGAAGGAAGGTCTAGGCTGTCAGGAGCCAGACCGGAGCATCTCTGTAA
Source organism: Cisticola juncidis (assembly GCA_013400215.1). Lineage (NCBI taxonomy): Eukaryota > Metazoa > Chordata > Aves > Passeriformes > Cisticolidae > Cisticola > Cisticola juncidis. The sequence goes on along the minus strand of VXBR01008347.1, from coordinate 184,826 downwards.
AAACACAGAGAAAACAACACCACGTCCTTCAAGAACTCAGCAATGAAAACAGCACTCCTACCCATTAAAGCATAATAAATATAATGAAAAACACTGTAAATCATTAGTGTCTGCTACCTGTTATGCATTTGGTATAAGCCCTTTGAATGCTGATAAACTCTTTTTCCCCATATTGATGTTTCCCTTATTCACCACATTTGCAGTCATCATTAGTAAATTTAAGTAATGAATTAATGAGGAGTCTGGATGGCATCATAATGCTGTCTTGCACACTACCACAGCTACCACCCAGCAATCCCAGGATGCTTAACCCACCCAAGTGGATTGATCCTTGCAGTGCTGTTCTGCTGTCAAGGCAGTGAAAGTCCCCACAGGCATAACAGAAACCCTTCAGGGCACCACATTTCAAGGTCTGTGGGGCAGAAAGTCTATTTGGTACCAATCCAGTGCCTCTAGGAAGTGTCAGATCTGCTCTGCCATCACTGTGCAGTCTACACATGTCCCATAAATCTGTCTGCTGGGATGTTTCTGGCTCCCAGCACACAGGCTGGGTATTGCACATGCAGGAGGGTATGGGAGGTTTGGTGATTCCACACAGTGGAATCCAGAGCTCAGGATATGCAAAGTCCACCCAGCATTTCTATAAAGCACCAGAACAGCTCATGGTGTGAGCAGCTTGTGCAAGGCAGAGCAGGGACTGTCATCCTTTGCTGTATATGTTCACAGAGGAATAGAATAAGGTGAAATTACCCTCCTGGAAATATTGGACCCTCTGACTCACATGCTATGGCAGCAGCTCTATCCATGTGTTATAAAAATGTCAAGGGGATTCAGCTGCCTGGCATCCTGCTCAGATTCCTGAGCACAAAAAGAGTCAGCAATAACCAAGATGCACATTAGCTCTGATCAGAGCACTGGGAACCAAAGGAGAAGGAGGATTGTTAAACTGTTCACCATGAAACATTTAACAACACAGCTTTGGTGTTATAAATGTGCGTGACTTCACTGACAGTACATTGAGCAACACCATAAAACTGGTATTAATGTGGTTTTTGTAAAGGACTAGCAAAGTGAGCTCTCTTATTCTCAGAGAGCACTAAAATCAGGTCAGTAAGGACATCTTCAATTCTGAGCACACAGACAGCTTACCAGGTCCAAGAGGACCAATCACACTTCTACATATCTTGCTGAAGTGGAACCTAATTCAAAAAACAGGACTTACTGCGACCAGAAATGTACTGTATTTCATGCATTTTCCTCCACATGCTGAACTGGGAAGTAAAACATTGATTTCTAGCACATACCCTATTTCTACATCATTGATGCAGCTATATGTCTGCTGAAGTGTAAATGTTCACTGAATTATTGAAACCTTTGTAATGTTGTAAAGGAAAATGTTAATCTTAACAAGACACACACAAATGCCTGCAAAACCAAGAAATCAATGGTAAATAGATAGAAAAAAAAAAGTATCTTTATTTTCATTTCAGTCATGTGTGGCCCTGCAGTGAACTCCAGTTTAGAAAGGAACTGAATAATGTTTTGCAGCTGGTCAGAAAATGCAAACCCATTTGCAGAATGTTTTAAAATATCACAGACATTGTCCCAGTATTACAGTGGGGGAAAAATTGAAACTATTTAGAAACAGAAAAGAAAGTTTCTGTTAATAGTTAACTCAAATCTTTACCCGAAATATTAAATGCACATGCCCAAATATCACAAAAACTACAGATGTCAAGAATTTGTTTACCACTGAGAAGGATTAGCTGAAATGTGTGCTGTGTTACAGTGCAAAATGCAGCAATTTCTGCAAGGAAGCTGTGCAAGTTTCATCAGGTGGTGTCCCTCGTGTTTGCTTAGGGAAAAAAATGAATATTCGCTTCTTTAGCCAAATTCTGTTTGGGGAATGAAGGTCTAGGGGAGATAGGCACAGAATGAACCAGTTCCTTCTGGCTGTCTCTCTTTGTTGCATCCAGCTCCGTGGAAACAGCTCTATTCCAATTCCCCAGCAATATCCCCCTGTGCCAGCCCACAGGAATAATGCCATGGAGGAGGATAATGCTCACAAGGGCTCAATATTTTTGGTGTCAAACAGGAGTGGGGCTTGGGGGGTGGCTGGAGAACAGAAACAGGAGCCAGGGTGCCCAGGAAGCGCAGGCAGCCAAGACAAACTGCAGCACTGCTTCTCCACACACACTTCCCCAGATCAGCAATTTAAGGGACAGGTTTATGTCTGTCATGCTGCTGCCTGGAATCAAAAGGCAAAACTTTCCAAACATTATTAACAGTGGTAAGATAAAAAGCAATTCTTTAGTGAAAGCTTTCAGGTGCACAGATATGCTCTGAGCACACATGAAACAGGATTTGTACAATTTTTATGAAGTTATTTTATTAGTATATCTACCAGGTACATCCAATGGGAAATCAGTTGCCCCAGTAACCCACCCTTGGGTCTGCCCCTCTGGAGCTGGTTCAGGGTGTTGTTTGTCCTATGTGTTGTTATGTCTCTCAAATTCTGGTGAAAAACAAGGTGTCCTTGGTAGAAATCTCCTTCTTGAGAATAAGACTAAACAGAATTTCAAGGATGTGTTTGAAAGGGTTAGTTTATTGTGCTAAAATGTGACACAGGGCAGGGAAAGCTCTAGAAATGATACAACTATATATTTTAAGTCTACAAAATATGAAAAAGCTAAAAATCTTCAGGCATCACTATCACGCAGTGCAAGCCCCACCACACCTGCATGTAGACCTTACCATGCCTATGTTGCTGGTAGATCCAAGCATTAAGGTACAACCTTGGAATGTTTTCCATAATGCTGATCCCTGAAAAGGAGGGCCAGCTTGGAGCATCCAGATGAAAAGCAGCTTCTGCAATGGTGTTTATTGTCTTGAACATTTTCAGGAGTGCAATGCAATATTATATAGCTAACTATATGTTTTTATTAAAAAGTCACTCATTGCCTTGGTCCTTTTTGAAGAAGATCTATGTGTTTGCAGACCAGAATATTCTGCTGATGAGGAATATTTTTCTCCTGGCAGGAATCCAAGCATCAAAATGTGAGTTTTCGTAGCTGTGGTGAGTAATCTGTCAGCAGGGAAACCATGACAGCCTAGAGGAGGAAGAGAGGAAAAAAATCCAATCACATTGGAAACAGATACTCCATAAAAATAAATAAGGGGGAAATATTTTCCAGTTCTGAAACCTTGTGTTGAAAGTTATTATCCTGACAAAAATGGCGCACTTGGATTTATTTGCTAGAATTTCTGATGATGAATCAGGCAAGAGCTGAAAACCAGTTAGGGTGTTCTGTATTGTAGCTGATAGATTTTCTCAGTGTGGACAAAATATATTAATGGACAGCTTAGGAGCAATTCACACAAGCATTTAGATCAAATGCTGAGGCCTTTTTGGCATGTTGTGATGTATCCTCAGCTATTTCTAGGAGATGCTGTAGGTACCCAGACATCACATGGGCTGGCTTGTGGATTTCAGCAGTTTCCATTAGCTTCAGCGACAGCCACGCTAGAATATGGACTCTGAAATTTATCCCAGTTTAGCTACACTTTCTGTAGTGAAACCTGGAAAATCCTCACATCCTGGATGTGTGAGGGCTCTCTGGGGGCTGTGATCTTGCTGCCTGTCCTTCCTTTCCCCTCATCAGTGGGACAGGGTCACCCAGACACACAGAGGTGGCTGAATTACAGCTGTGCAGCCCCTCAGTGCTGCCCATGTGTGGCTGAACTCAGCTCTGCTTGCACCTACAGCTGAGCAAATAATCTATTCTTCAGTTTGCTCTCTGTGCTGAAAGTGGTAGAAAATACAATATAAACAAGACTTATACATTCATTGTTTTTATAGGTTGATAAGATACAAAGATGACATTTTCCTTTATCCCCAGTCCCCTCAAAATGTGCATCTGGAACTCAAATTAAATGGCTTCTTTTCTTTTTTTAAAAAAATATTTAGGGCAATTAGAAACATGGCAAGATTAAAATAAAAAAAAATCTGAGCATTTTGTTGAATTTTGAGGACAAAATGATGAATTTAACACAATATTTTTAGTAATTTTGACTGTGTCCAGTGTCTGAGGTTTTAGCAAACACAACACTCAAACCCTTATTTATTCATTAGGAGGATCTACACTTCATCTCAGAACTATGACAATGCCAGCTCTTTTTTTCTTTTCACCTCTGAAAGTTTTCACTAGCTTTTGTCAACTTGGTGGATCTAAAGCCAAAAATAAATAATAAGCTATTGAGATCTGGCAGTAATTTCCTGAAATTCTAGGAATGCTGAGAGGGCAGTTATGGTTTATGTTAAATTCCAAGTGCCCTCTCACAGTTCCCATGGATCACACACCAGTGTCACCCACACCATAACTTTTAAGGATCTTTCAAATCTTTGCTCTTCCAGCATTTTCTCAGGGAAAGCTCCCATTGGTGCCAGCAGCTGCTTTTCCTGAGAGAAAATAACTGGGTTTAAGTGTTTGGGAAACTGTAGTTTTTAAGACCAGACCCTGGGACCTCAGTGTTCAACAAGTTTTAATTGAGAAGTCGAGTTAATCATTAGTGTAAATCCAGTGATTTAATAACCAAAAATACCCCCAAAACAGGTAATACAGTAGATTTCACTTAGTGGTAATTAGTGGGTCAAGGAACAGCAGATTATCACCAAAATAGATCACATTTGTGCCCAGAAGTATTTGTGCTACAATGTTGTCTATAGTCAGAATTGTGATGTGCTCTGGAGTAAATTTAAAACATGTTTTAACATTCACTATTTATTGTAGAACCAGGTTGAATTCAAGCCTGTTATGTAAGGCAGAACAGAATTGACCCTAACCTCCAAATACTGTTATGTTCTTTTTTTCTTTTTTTTTTCTTCTTACCATAATTGTCCATTTTCTGTTTTCAGCCTCCTGGAAAACCAGTGACCGTGGAGAATAAAACACTTCATCATCAACTTCTTCAGGTTTTCTGGGTAAACAATGTAAAAAGATCCAGTTGGAAGCAGCAGATTTTGCAGTCTGTATATTAAAAAGCATGTAAAATAAACACATATGTGAGGACATTAGTAAAATCCTTAACTTAACTAATCCTTAGTAAAAAGGCTAGCAAATTTTATATTAACTCCCACTCTGGTTACTTGGATGATGAACTCAGAAGAATTCCACAGACTTCAAAAGAATTCCTCATCTGTGAATAAGATGGGAAAATCTCCATGCAACTCTGTAAGAGTTCAGTGCTGACTTCACAAAAGTCACTCCAATTTCTCTGCCTTCAGGAGGGGAGTGAAAACCCCTCTGCTGCACATGTTCTGGAGATGGTTCTCACTGGGAGGCTCTGGAAGAGGCCAAGCCATGTGGAGTGTATGACATAACTCAAACTTTGGTATCTTTGTGAGTTTTTTAAGCTGCAGGGAGGTTTGCATGCAACTTTTCCATAGCCCCACTCAAACCCATCCCAAACTCATGCTTCATTGATGTTAATTCTCATAAATGCAAACTGTAAAAATGTAAATAAAACCAAAAATCTCAGGTTTTACCTGCATTGTAATCTGATAACCTTGAAAGGCCTTTAGTCTTTCTTCCTTCTCCTCCTCTTGTCCCATGCTTATCCATGTGTCTGTAACTAAGACATTGGCACTCTCTGCAGCTTCCAAAGGGTCTGTTGTGAGGAGTAACTTGGTACCATACTGATGTGAATAAAATAAGAAAGATCACCAAGACAAGGAAACTTCAGCTTCATTTATAATGGAAATAAACTCTATCCAAACTATTCTACTGGGCTGTTTCATAGGCTCCTACCTCTTTGGAGTTCTGTTCAGTTATTTTAGTTATCCTGGGGTCTGGTTCAAAGCCCTGACAAAAGAGATGATAGGTTAGACATCATGGAACATGTATAAGATTTTCACTAATTAATAAGAATGGTTAGAAAAAAACTTATTGAACCATTAGTCATGGAAGAAGAATATCTGTCAGAACTTGTCAGAACTGTAAAACTTGCGAAAATGATGTCAATTTTGTTGAAAGTTTATTTTGGCGATAAAGTGGTGGAAAGTGTTCTGAAAACATAAGAAAAACGTATTTTGACAGTTACAGAATTAAATGCATATACAACATTTAATTTTTTTGTTCTAAACTGATTTTTAAAAATATTTTTTACTGTATTATAATGCAACATTCTAAAATGCTGCACCACCAATTTAAACAAAATGAGATGCAACACTTCCACCCATCTGAA
>VXBR01008347.1:148733-178509 GCA_013400215.1 Cisticola juncidis | reverse complement strand
TTTTTTTTTTTTTTTTTTTTTTAATGGGGAGAGTCTATTGGATGACTTTGTAAGGCTTTATCAAATGAAACTGTGATCCTCCATGATTTATATTCCTGTCATGTATTCCCATTTCTGATGTTGGACTCAGTAGAATCACTCCTGTTTTGCATCCAAATAACTGGATGGGGATTTTGTACCTTGGTTCTGAAAACAGGCACTCAAGATAGATACAGGCACTCAAGATAGATGCAGGCACCCTATCTTGGTTTGTCATGACAGGTATCTGTCTGGGAAAACTGGAGCTCTCCTCGGAATGGAGAGTGTAAACCCCTCCCTCCAAATTAATATAATTTTGAACTTCGGGGCTTTCAAGCTAAAATATGGGCATAGGAGTAACATTCCTTTAATAGGAATATTAAAAATTTAAATGCAGTAGTACAAAAAAACAAACAAGCAAACAAATAAAAGTCCTAGAAAACCCTGACAGAGATACAACCTAACACCCCGTTGTCAGGGTGTTGGAAGCAGTCTAAATAAATCTTCCTGGAGTAACAGATATTGTTTTGTGGAGTAGAGATGATTCTGTAGAAAAAGAGTCCAGTGACAGCGAGATGGGTCTGGTCTTGCTCTGGGAATTCAGTGGAAAAGAGAATGTCTGGGGTGCCTGTGTCCCCATTTTTATCTGGGTAGGAATGGTTGGCTCCTCCCCTGGGTGGAGCATCTCACCATGGGATGATGTAATGTGTGCTGTCACTGGTGAGCCTCAATGGCCCATTAACAGAAGATATCCCCTGAGGGGGGGCAGTGGTAAAAGAGATAAGAAACCCTGCCCCACCTGGTTTAACAGCTGGTCTATTATCAGAAGGCATCCGCCCCTTCCCCCCTGGAGTTACAAGAGATAAAGAAAAAAGAAACCATCCCCCAACTACTTTCTACACATGAAATAGAATAAACAATTTTTTTTGGTTACATAACCCAAGACACACCCCCAGGTGGGGCCCTTGACCAATGCCTGAGTGTCTGAGACAGGCCTGGCTGAAGTTTGCCCTCCTTTCTCCCTGGGCTTGTCTTTCCTCACCCTGGGAGTGGCGATCCGCAGGTGCATTCCCAGCTTTGCAGCGCTCGTCATGAAGGACTGCAGGACGTTGTTGCCATCCCCAATCCAGGCCACAGTGAGGCCCTTCAGCCCTCCAAAGTGCTCCTGCCAAAGCAATCACAAGCTCTGGGGTTACATTCCAGAGGAGCTGGGCAGGCAGGTGGACTGGAGGGAATGATCAGAAGGGTCTGTGCCAAGGCAGCTGCCTGCCTTTGAATGCTGCCTGCATGGACCACACCTGGAATTACTGCTCCTACAGGATGGTCACGGAGGAAAAGCTCCCCGTGTCACACAAGAAGGCCCAAGTGCTGCTGCTTCCCCTGGAGAAGGACACATTGGCACATGTGCCACGTGGTGAGGCTCAGGCTGAGAGATTCAGCACCAGACACAAAGCTATTTTAGCATCACTTGTGTACAGCTGTTCTTTAGGTCTCATAAACATCAGTGAATGTTAGAAATTATTAATTTAGAGGCAGTCCTAATGCCTGGAATAGAACTCCTTCCAGCTTTGTCCCAGATTGTGCAAATATCCCTCTTGAGGTTTGCTCTGGCTTGGTTGGCTCTACACGCTGTTCCCTGTGGCCATGGCAGTGGCCCTGCCCTGGGAGTGCATCTTCCCCCCACAGGACAGCCAAGAGCAGCACTCTGAAAGCAGCTGTGCCACTCATGGCCTGCAGCATTTGTTCTCCATTGTTCAGCCAGAGTGCAGGGATTTTTTTTTTAAATGTGGATTATCCAAACTTGAAAGAGCATTACAGAGGTAACTGTGGCTTTGCCTGATGGCACTTACAGCCTGGCCATGTGCAGTTACTCTGTCCCTCCACCCCAGTACATAAAGCCTAAGGTGGAACAAGAGCAACAGGGATTACATATTTCCAGAGCAGGACAATTTGAGGCTCCTTAATGAGCCTTGTTTTAAATACGTCTGTTTATAGGCACTTAAGCTGATACCAAAATTTTTACAAAGATGTAACCGAATTCTCCTATAAGCCTGCTCTGTAAAACTGTCTCTTGAAACAATTCCTGCAGAGACTTTTAGTTCAAATCTGGGCCACGCTACAATTGCATTGTAGTAGCTGGAACCAGACAGTGTTTCAACACTTTGTGTGACATGATTCAATGCTTGTCACAGAGGATAAGCATCCACATTGTACTAAGTGGCAACCTTGCAGGCAGTTGCAGAAAAGATGCCAAAAGCCTGAACAGGAAAAGGGCTGGGACTACCCCCTCGTCTCCTGGCAGCAGCTTCTCCTAAACAAATTGTTTGTGAAGCTGTTCCAGAACAAAGTTGTTAGCATTTCTTCCAGTGACCACAATTTTGAGTCAAAAATAGTAGTTCTTGAAATACTGAATGACAATAAAGTGCTGTAAAGATCTAAATATGATAGAGTCCTAGGCTGTTCAAGTTTAAGGGCTATGGTACTGCAAAAATATTGCTTTTTCAGCTGAATTTTATTAACAGCAGGTTCACTGGCAGAAGTTGGATGCAAGGGAGTTTACAGGAGAACAAATCAGGACTTTTTGGACAAGGAAGTTGTTTCAGTATAACCACTCTGCAGATCTCCAAGGAGCTTTCAAAGTCCTTCCACATCTCCTAGCAATGGTGCTCCTAGGAGAAAGCTGAACTGGAGCATTCATTTAAGGTGTTGTTTCCATTTAGGGCTTAGTGATAGCTGAGACCAGAACCCTCAGCCAGAAACAAGTGAGACAGTCCTGAGTTCTTTTCATCTCACTGCTTAAAAATAGACATCTCAGCCTTAATACTCAAAGCATTGACTGGAGTCACAAATGCACTGCTGTGTTAAACAACTTCACCTTATTGCCAGCTGCTACTCTGCATTAAAAGAAGCACAGTGCATACTAAGTGCTTCCCTCTGTTTTTCCAAGCTACTGGCTGTTACAGATAAAATATGGAGTGCTGGACATGTCTGTATAATGATCCTGATACACACTGCAAATTGCAAACCATATCTGCAGTGACTGCTGTGTAGAGTGGACATAGCTGAACTGATTTTAATGAAGACATTTTGCTAATGGAAGGAGTCATAGCAAGGCAGAATCAAGCTCTGTGTATGTGCTAGTGGAGCCTGTTTTGTATCCTATGCCAGGCTTTATGCTGCCACTGGTGCACTGCTGCTGTAATTCAAACCTCTTCATCTAAAGCCAGATCACTGTGACTGTGACTGTACTGCTTATAAGCAAACACTCACCCTGAGCTTCCAGCAAAGAGGAGGTGGCTGGTGGTCAGAACAGAACCAGACAGCTTGGAGGCAATACAAAAGCTACAGTAAATGAGACACACTTCTCCTCCTGCCCACTCCTGCCCACTCCCTCTTTTATAGCACGTGCTTATGCAATCACACAGGTGAAATCCTGCTAAAAGTGTTTTAGCAGTAATACTCTAAACTAAATGAGAACCTTTACAATGTCTGCTGATCACCAGAACTTCTGAAGATATTTCCCCTTTGCAGCCCTCCCCAGCTTTGATAAATTATGTTATATTGATGTAGGCTTTACATGGGTGTTCTGCAGTTTCACTCTACATTTGGAACACAACTCCTAGTAAAGCCACACACAAAAATAACATGTTTAAAAAGTCTAGAGCCCTTCTTCCTCATGAAGCCTCTTTGGCAAACTAGTAATTGCTGCTGTAATGCCATAAAACTGCCCTGTGTTGTTCTCATGAAAAATCCCAGCTAAATAAATAATACCAATTTTACATTCAATTATTTTCTCACCCTCATGTTGCTTTTACAATGTTTCACTCTGCTCTTTTCTGTGGCTGCAGTGTATCAGTGTAGGAAATCCCAGGAAAGAATAAGAATTCTCAGTGATTTGACCCTGCTGTAGGTGTGAAGAAGACTGGGTTAACTAATTAGGAATATTTGTGTCTGCCTCTGCCTGGACTTGCTTCCAGTGAGACTGAAACTCTGACACCATTATAGATTAATTCTGAAATGTTTGACCACAACTGTCATAACAGCCCTCAATTAAAACAAGCTTTTGAATAATGAATCAATATTCTGTCAAATTTTAAAATGGAATGCCAGGGACTAATCAAAGATTTAGCCCTTTGGGAGACAGTGCAATCCAGTAAATGAGAAACTGGGCAAACTTGGATCTTCTGGCTCTCAAACTGGGCTTAAGGCAGAAGCTAGGCCAGTTATCTTTCTTACTCCCATGCTGGTTTTTGTCATGGTTATAGATACAGTATATTTTAGAGGATCTGGACAGATCTAAGTTGGGATTTTTAATTGTTAGAATAATAAAGATTATGATGGTAATGAATTTGAAAATTGTAAAAATTTGAGGTCTTAGGTCACACAGCAAGGAAAACTTGAGAATATATTGCAGCCCTTTTCAAGCTGGTTAGCATTATTTGTTATGCTGTTTAAAAAGAAATCACCGATGTATTTCTTATGCCAATTGTTGCTTTCTAAAAAGGAAAATTCCCCCCAGACCAGTGACATAAAAGCTAGTGGCATATGGATCCAGTCTAATTACCAGTCTGGCCATCCTGCAGTCAGCTACAAGTGAGCTGATTTGGCCAGTGACATTAATTTCAATTGAATCAATGTCAATAGCCAGGCTGTCCCTGGAATACAAATTGTGTGCTGCTGCCCTCCAGCCACGCTGAGCAGAGCAGGAGCTGAGCCACAGCCCTGCCCAGGACACCCAGAGGCACAGGGTGGACTCAGCACAAGCAGGGGAGCAAAGGGGCTCAGTGTGTGCTCACAAGCTCACATCTTTAAATGCCAAATCCCCAGATCCTCAAAATCAGGTTCTTTCCATGTTTGCAACCATTTCGAGTGAGTTACAACTCAAGAACCCTCAATTCAACACAACCTTTAAGAAGAAAGGTAGTGCACATATATGCTAAGAAAAACGTTTATCTTGGCATAACAGAGGGCATTAACCCTGAGCACAATATTAAAGGACAGAGCCAGCTTAGACTTCAAACATGTGAGGGGATCCAGGTTGCTCAGGAAGAAGGCACTGGGCAGGAGGATGCTGAACCTGAGGAATCTCACCCCAATATTCATAACAGGAGCACTCTGCATGATCTGAAAAGGACACCCTGAACATTTCCAGAATGAGAATTTGTCATGAATGCAGAATGAGAATTGACAGCCCTGAAAATAATCTAGCTGCATTGTTTGGGGGGATGCAATGGACTGTACTAAAATAACAATACTAAAATGCACCTGGGAAGGGGGAAAGGGAATCAGAAGCTATAAGCTATAATTTTGCATTTTTCAAAACAAACCATGCAATTACAAAGTTTCAGACCAAAGAGGAGGTACTTGAGGAGGGTTCAAGAAAGCACACAACAAAATTAATAGGATACAGAAAATGGAAACAGAAAAATGTGCTAAGCATGGAGAGGGCCAGAGTGCATGTAGAGCTCCACTGGAAAAAAGAGAAGGAAAAAAAAGAAAAGAAAAAAGGTACATTTTGGATATGTACTGACAGCAGGGAGGAACAGATCCAGGCAGGGAAATATTTATGGGGATAGGGAAGAGACATTTCTTAAAGAGAAATAAGCTGCACAAAATCTGTAGTTACATTTAAATATTAGCCCAGCAGTCTGTGCCGCTATTGTAGTTTGCATATATGTATAAAGCAAATAAATTGCCTTTGCACTGCACAGAAACAGTTTAAATGTTATATATGGAATTTCAGCTCATTTAAAGAATCAATGGTACCATTCCACATCCCTTTATTAATCTTCTTGCAGGCAGTACTTGGATGACATCTTGCTGAAAATCCCACAAGAAGCTTGGCTGGGGTAAGTTGCAACTAGACCCAGTGGCTCACACCTCTTCAGAGTTAATCTCACTTCTGTGGCCTGGTAAAGTTCATTATATGATTAAAATGCTGTTTCATTACATGCCACTCTGGTCTTCTTCAACTCACTGTACAGTGCAAAGAGGAAAAAAGGGAGCAGAAGAACATGTCAGAAAGGGAGAGTTCAGGCAGTGCCATCACCCACAGGGAGCTGCTGAGAGCTCTACCCTGCCTGCCCCTCTCTCTGGATAAGAAAGCAGGAATGGAAAATGAGTCAGCAACCTGCAGTGCAACACGTCCTTGGCATAGCAGGGTGGCCACCCAGCTGCCCTACAAAGAACTCCTGACACATTTTGGGCTAAGGAATATGCTGGAAAGAGTCAGGGAGAGATGGGCAGATGGAGGAAATGGTGCTGTGCTTATTGGGCTGAGTGTGAAAGTGCTGCAAATTTTAAAAAACTTCCATGTCTCTCTAAAAGCTGAGCCATTCCTTGTGATCTCTGTAAGTGCTCACTTTGTCATGACACCTCTCCATGTCAAATATGTCTTTTGTTTGAGCACTAACTGCTATGGACCTGTTTCTCCATCACCAAAGACATCCTCCCTGGTGCTTGGTGCAGCAAGGACACCACAGCTGTTGGTGCTGCCCTTGGTATTCAAACCAGGGGAGAGCACAGCCCGCGGGCTCCTGCTCACCCAGAGCTTCTGCACAGTTGCCCTGTCAGAGATGCAGTGCAGGAGGAGCAGGGAGTGATCAAAAGGGCATGTTCTTATCCTGCTGCTTTCCATAGGCTTCCCCCTAAGGTCAGTGGGGAAAGAGATGCATCTCCAGAAGGCAACTGAGATGCTCATTAGTATTTCTTAATTAACTGCAGGTGGAGTAGAGGGCAACAGCATCCTGAATCTGGGTGCTGTAGCCAGTGGCCTGGATAAAACCGTGTTTGGGGCAGAGATATCCACGGTTGTCTGGGCTGTGAGTCACTGTTCCTGAAGAATGTTACTCACAAGTGATAAAACACTAATTAATAAGGTGTTTGCAAGACAGAACACCCCACAAAACACAACCAGAAGATTCTCCTGACTCATATTTGCACACAGTGTTTACAATGAAATGATGACATTCATTACAGCTTACTGTCTTGTGCAATTTGAACATTGAGGCTGGCTCAATGTGATCTCACAAATCTCCCTTATTCAGAGGTCTGTATGTATTTAAGTCTGTAAGCAAGTTCACCAGGCTTTGCTGGTCTCTTCACTATGAATATAAATAAAATACAAAAATGCTTTAAATAAAGAAGTGATTTTCACCAAATACATGTGTCTTTCGGTGTTTAATGTTTAAAGCATGAATAATTTAATATTACTCTCACTAGATCCTTCCCACACACTGTATGTCCCATAGCAAAGTCCCCAACAGCTGAGGAACATAGCTGAATGAATCAGGAAATTATTCTGCCCCACCGTGTTCAGGCAGTGTGGTTTTTATTCATTCAGAAAGTAAACAAGGTCAGAGGAGTTCATCATAGTTGTCAACCAGCCCTGCAGTATAATAATCTTTTTTATAAGCCAGACCCTCATACGGTTGTAAAACCACATAGTCCTTCTGTTCACAGATAAACATCTGGTATTCTGTGTGTAAAATGTTTTTCTGCTGTCAGATCCACTATTATATTAGATAAAAATAAAAATTACAATCTCTTTTAACTTCGATGTGAGCAAAGTTTAAACTGGTTAAAATGCCTGAACACTAAGCATTTGTGCTGGTAACATTAACTGGCTTTTTAAAACAAGTTTATTCAACCAATTTTCTAATATATAAATAGTGATTCCTTTTAAGCTGTCCATAGATTGGGGAGGAATCAAGAGCAAACTAGTGAGGGTTTTTAAGTCGGCAGGAAAATTTCTGCTGGTTTTGCCTGAGCCAGATTCTCATCTTTGTCTTAATATGTACAGTCCTCTTTACATTCTTTGAATTGCAGACTAATTCCAATGAAGTACTTAATTTTATGCTTAACTTCAGTCCCACTACAGCTGATAGGACTACGTAATTGTTTTAAATTAAACAGGTCCTTAATTATATTGCTGGATGAAGATCTCTTTAAACAACAAGTGCTGTGTAATTACTACTTTGAAAAAACTAGGCATAAATAGTTTTGAAGCTGACTTCCCCAAATACTTATTAAGAATTAGCAAAAAAAAAAAAAAAAAAAGTTGTTTCTAATTTTACCTGCAGAGTTAGGTAATCAGCTAAAATCTGAAGAGGATGGTATAAATCGGACAATCCATTGATTATTGGAATCGTGGCTTCTTTTGCCATTAGGTCCAGATCATTATGGTCATAAACTCGAGCCAAGATTGCATTTGTCATGCTGGACAGCACCCTAGGGAGGGCAGAAAATACTCAAGTCAAACATAATAAATACACCCCTATTGCACTCTTCACCGTGCAACACATAAATATTAATGAGAAATGGTAATGAATCAATATTTTTCAGCTATCTGAATAATTTATCATGCCTGCAGAACAGACTCAAATGTAGTCATTTAGCAAGCTGCTAATAAGTAAGAAGTTTCACTTCCTAACTCCACTATAGCAAGTAAATGAAAGCTGCTGCTCTATTTTATATTCTTTTTTCTTTAGCATTTAATTGTAGATGGAACATCGATACATGTTAAGCTCTCTGAACCAAGATAAGAGATTGTGTGATACTGTAACATTTGAAGAATTTGATCGCCACAGAAGAGATAGGATATGTGGTTTTTTTCAGCCTTTTAGCAAAAAGCAAATGTAGCATTGACTGAATATTGTAGACCCTGTATGGTAGCCTGACTTTGTGAGGGTCAGCAATGCAGATCTTAGATTACAACAATTGTTTACTGATCTTAATAAACACAGAAACAGAACATGCTGGGGTTGTTGTCCTGCTTTCTCCTACATACACACCTGTGTATTGACTCACATGGTATCAGAATTCAAGTAATGCCCAAATTTCCAACTCACTACAAGGGAAGGGGTTGCAGGACCCCCTGCACCACTCTGGCATTATCTCATTTGCAGAAGTGTGAAAGACACAGAGATTAGCATTGTGGATTAGCATAGTAAACCCTGAATTTTTTAGATAAATTAAATATGGAATTGAGCTCTTAATTTCTCTGCATTTCTGTGTTTTAATCAGGCCCTGAAGCCTGACTTTGAAGTAGCATTTTGTGTGTTTTCATGTTATCTGAAATAGGACCTTAAAACAAAACAAGGAAGGACTGAATTAGAAATATGTGGAAAAAATCTTTGCAGTATCTGCCTTCCTGATTAGCCATGACAAATTCTTGCAGCTCCTTTTGTGGAAATAAGGCTGTTGATGCCATCATCAGCAAGGTCTCCTGATGAAGTCAGTAACAAGCATTTTATACTGACATCAGATATTCCTCACACAAGCAAAGCTCTTCTGAAATGTTACAAAATTGCCTGTAGAGCTCTCTCTGAAGAAAAGACCATCAACAGCAGCTACAAATGAAAAAAAGGAACTGCACAAGTTATTTACTGATTACAAAGTACCGGAACAGTTGTTGTTGGTGCCATTATTTCTTCTTAGCCCACCAGTTCCTTTCTCTGGGAGAAACCTGTTCTGTTCTGACCTGGTCATCAGGGATGTGTGCATGTTCCTTTTCTTAGCCATCTCACTGGCACACACCCTAAACAAGACACAGCCAGGCCCCATCAGTCAAGGGAAAGGGGCAATCACACTGGGAAATTGCTCATTTTCCTTATAGCTGGTTTGTTTTTTTTTTTTTTTTCCTTTAGGATGTCAGGACAGCTGATTTCTATTTGACACAGCTTGGTTTGTTTTTAAAGAAGATGGTTCCTTCATGGGGTAAGCCATTAGGGAAAATTCAGTCATAATCACCAGCTAGTGAAAACTGCTGGACTTTCATCTTTAGTCTGTTGAAGGAAGATATCAGAGTTATTAGACACCTACCAGCAGGATGTCAGACAGTCCTTCTGCCAGCATTCCTAGATTTCATTTTTTACAGTAGGAAAATCAGCTGTAAACTGGCTTCATTCTTTGTGAAATCAAAATAAAATTCAGCTTGGGGGAAAAACCACAAACAAATAACCCTCACCTGGAGTCTGATTACAGGGAATGATTAAGTCTTCAGAAATTAAATCAGTTTAAAGGGAATCATGGAAAGCTGGAATTGCATAGGGGAAAAAAGATCCTGGATATATAAGAGTCTTATCAAAGGTAAAGTTTTAGAAGCTGAGGGACTGTAAGTACAGGTTCATCAGGTGACCACATTTAAGGTTCTTATTTTATCAACCACTAGGTCTTTCTCTCTTTTCATTCTTTTGCAAAACGGTGCAAAAAGAACTTCAAAATCCCAGAGCCTTGAAATATTTTATATTGGAACTCTGAGCACATTGGAATGCTGCATATCTCTCTTTTCAAAGTAATTTTTATTTCTACAGAGAAAACCTCATTTTTTCCCTCAACTGTATCCTCTGAGGAATCCAAAATGAAACACAGAGTATGTCTTTTTGGTATGGCAGACCTCTGAATTTGAAAATGGAGCATTTGCATGTATTTTGTATAGAATACTGCTATGAAAGGTAGTTTTGCTTTTGTTTTGAAAGTTTATATCCATTTGAAAGCTTTAAACCTTTGATAAGACTAGTTCACTTTCACTCATAGTCTCACAGGGACAGACAGTGGATGTGTTCTCAGCAAAGTAAACCTATTCCCCATAAATGCAGAGATTAATGCCCTAATAATTCCAGTGGACTGGTGAAACCACCCTGTGAGTTCTTCAGGACTGCCACTGAACCTGATGGCCATTGAGCTTTAGTGGAAGTGCTCTGCAGTGGGAAATACAGACACAGTCCTTATATTTCATTTCAGGTAGTTTATCAGACATGTTAAACAGCACTGAAAGGCTCAGAGCTCCTTAATGGGCGGTAACTTTTTGCCACTGTGTCAGCATAAATGTAAATGTTTTGTGAAGCATGGAGGAACTGATTTATGAGCAAGTAATAAGTCACTAAAAATATGTTCACAGCAGCAAGGCTTTCAACCCTTACCTGCAGCAGTTCTAATAAAAACTGTGACTTTTATGGATCTGTGCCCCTTTCTCTTTAAGTCTCAATTTCAAGTACTTCAAAGGCCTTCAGAGCCCCAGACACACGGCTGTAAATATTTGAAATACCCTCTGGGTCTACTGGAGGCATTATTTTTTGTTCTTACACTAACTGAATGAGGTTGGGATGTCATCTTTCATTCACAAGGAGCACCAAGGAATTAACACTCCAGTTGTTCTTTTGGGTAAACTGCTCAGCCTTGATTATGCAGTCAGTAGTATTTCTGCTAATGAGAGCAGGAGTGGAGCAGAGCACATGGGACTCTGTAAGGATTTGGGAAAAGCCCCTGTCCACTGTAGCAGGTGAGAGCTGTGACTCAGCAGAAGAGCAAAATCCCCAGGTAAGAGTCATAAACAGGGACTTGTCCTGGAAAAACAAGCAGTGACAGAGCAAAGGGGACTGAAGGTTTGCTTGGGAAGTGACTGTTGTAGGAACTTTAGCCACAGAATGGGAATAACTGGAAGATCTTTTTGCTTTATTTTTTGCCTTGTTTCTTGTAGTTTACTGTCTGCCTTTTTCCTTTTTTGCTTGTGAAAACAAAGGCCATTCAGGACACTGTAAACAAAACATTTAATGTCCCTTTACTGTCATATTTGGGAAGAAGAAGAAATTAAAACTGGCCTATACTAAGCATATCAGTTTTTATGTCAGATTCGCTGTAGGGTTGGCATCTGCCTGGCAGAGAGGCTCCAGGTGACAGTCCTGCATGGCTGGTGGGACAATGCTTGTAGAGGTTTGATGTATTTCTCTGGGGAATGTTTTTTCCCTCCCCAGAGACCCCTGGAGCCTGTAACCATGTAGTTTAACCCTTCCTCCCCTTTCTGACCCTATTGGCTGAGTTCCAATATCTCTTCCTTGGCAGGAGCCTAGATAAGGCCCTGTTCTTCCTCATTTGTTCTCTTTTCCCCCTGGAAACCATCAGGAATAAACATCTTGGACTACATCTGGGGCTTAGAGCCTCTTTTGGAATCCTTTGCCCTGTCCCTGAAATATCCCCCCTGCAGCCCCCCAGAGTTCCCACACTAGCTCAGATTCTAGAGGACTTTGGAGGAATATTTCAGGGACAGGACAAAGGATTCCAAAAGAGGCTCTAACCCCCAGATGTAGTCCAAGATGTTTATTCCTGATGGTTTCCAGGGGGGAAAGAGAACAAATAAGGAAGGACAGGACCTTATCTAGGCTCCTGCTAAGGAGAGATAGTTGGAACTCAGTCAGAAGGGTCAGAAAGGGGAGGAAGGGTTAAACTACACAGTTACAGACTCCAGGGGTCTCTGGGGAGGGAAAAAACATTCCCCAGAGAAATACAGCAGAGGTTATTGCCCCTTTGGAAGGGCCCTGACTTCATCCTTCCCCTTCCTGAAGCTTTGGCTGCTGGGGCTCACAGCTTTGCAGTAGTGCAGATGGGGACTGCAAGGTGATCAGAGGGAGGGAGCACCTCACCTACAGGGAAAGGCTGAGAGAACTGGCATTACTCAGCCTGGAAAAGAGAAGGCTCCAGACTGACCTAATTGCAGCCTTCCAGTACCTGAACAAAACCTACAAGAAATAATGGAGAGAGACTATTTACAAGAGCCTGTAGTGACAGGACAAGGGGGAATGGCTTCAAACTGACAGGAGAAGGTTTAGATTGGATATTAGGAAAGAATTCTTTACTGTGAGGGTGGTGAGGCCCTGGTACAGGCTGCCCAGAGAAGTTGTGGATGCCCCATCCCTGGCAGTGTTCAAGTCCAAGTTGGATGGGATTCTGAACAACCCAGCCTAGTGAAAATATCCCTGTTCATGACAGGGAGGTTGGAACAAGATGGTGTTTAAAGTCTCTTCCAACTCAAAACATCCTATGATTCTATTGCTGCAGCTCACTTTGATTTTGGCAGTGTTCTGTATCTGTCTGAGAGTTAAGTACTTTCAAACCTCCAGGGACTGAGATTTTTACTTTCTACTATCAACACCCATATGTCTTCCATTTTAGTAGTGAAAAACAAGGAAGGAAAATTTTAAATGTTCAGATGTTTGATCTTTTTTCTTAAATTTTCCTTGGATTTCATCACAGAGAACAGCAACAGAGTTCTCAAACAGTCTCTCCCACTGACTGAGAACTGTGGTATTCAGCAGAGGCAATGGAGCTCATCTGCCTGATTGCACATTTTGAATTGAGCCTGATGAGCTTGACACTGCATATCTCTCACCAGAACAAAAAGGACCACTCAGACACTGCTAACCTTCCCACAGCTGGGCCTGACTGAATCCACCTCAGGCTGCAAAAGGGCTGCCTAGAAAGAGGATGATGCTAAGGCTGGATGAAGCTTTAATAGCTGGAGTGCTGTGGAAAACAGCAGGAGCACCTGCAAAACATGACCTCCTGTTCTGCCAGCTTCCTGCAACATCAGAG
Organism: Cisticola juncidis; assembly: GCA_013400215.1. Classification (NCBI taxonomy): domain Eukaryota; kingdom Metazoa; phylum Chordata; class Aves; order Passeriformes; family Cisticolidae; genus Cisticola; species Cisticola juncidis. The sequence continues at coordinate 165,123 of VXBR01008347.1, read as the reverse complement.
GCACTGTAGAAAATCTCTGAGCTCAGGTCCTCCCTGCCACAGCAATGGAGATAGGCTGCTCCCCATCCCTGCAGGCATGTGGGACTGGGCATGACTGAGACCTTCCAGGGATGCCAGGAGAAGGGAGCCACAGCCCAGCCTCCACAGCAGCCCTGGCAGTGGGTGCAGCTGGGAAGGAGGGTGCAGAAAGTCTAAACTGGCTACAGGGTGTTGGTCCAGTTTAGTGCTGCTGAAACAGAGGGATCAGAAAGGCCCCCAGTGCCACCCTGTCACTGCAGGGACACTTCCACAGCAGGCTAAGGCCCACCAGCAGCTGGCCTAACTAACAGAAATTGTGTCTTTGCTTTTTGATTTTGCTCCAAGGGCAGCAGAACCAGAAGGTTTGAGTCTTGTTAGAATATGTGTGCTTTCATCAATGGAATTACATGACTACTGATGTTCATAAAATTGTTCCATTTGTAAATGTAACCCCAATTAACACTCTATGTGCCAAAATAAGTCTCAGTGTGGGAAGTGTAGGATAGCTTAAGAGGATAGAATAAAGGCTTACTGAGACAGAAATTCTGTGAGCTGATCTGTAAATGTTTAAGAAATTTGGACTACCTTCTGACATTTTGCAGAATGAAAATATCAGCTTCCAAAATTCTGCAAGACAGGTGCCAGCCCAATCAATTACCAAATGCAGCGATCAATCAAATGACATTTTACCAACCTTGTTGTATCTGTGAGACTCTCATTAGTGCCCAGATGTATATCTTGGGTTGTAAGGAAGGAAGGATGTCCTCCAAGGAGTGCAAATCCTACAGTGAGAAAAAAAAAAAGAGAAATTAAACACCAGCACTTCATATTTACAGCCAAGATTCAATATCTTTGTGATATAAAATACATTTTATAGATATATGTTAGATATATAGCCAAAATATATTTATCTATCTATCTCTCTCTATATATAATATAACTATCTATAGATATAGAAGATATATTTTATATCTTCATGATATAAAATACATTTACAAAACTAAAAGTAGAACTAAGCAGGACACCCAAGAGTTAAAATAATTAGCATTTGACACACAAAATTTCAGATAAATGTGCTTTGGAATAAACCCACTCAAGTGCATGCCTTACTGAAATCCTTAGCTATGAGTTCTGATCTGTGATCACAGGAACAGTCATTCAAGCTCCAAGGCTGCACACTGCCACGAGCATCACTGTTGCTCCCTGTTAAGAGCCAGGTAATGCATTCATCGTGCTGCATTTCTACTCCATGGGACTTTGCATCCTACTCCCTCCAAGTCACCTGGTGTAATTCCACATCCTTGCAAGGATCAATATTGTCTTTCATGTGAAGTCAGAGAGAAAACTCTAAGCCTCCTCATACACTGTAACAAATTTGAATTTTGTCTCAAATGATCAAGTGCCTTAAAAATTATAATGTGAGAGAGAGAAAAGGAAAGGTCTCAGGCCCTGCCAGCATCCCTCTACCCTGCAATAGTTAGGGATTTGCAAGCAAGTCCAAAGAACTGGATGGATTAGGTATGAGGAGTAAAATCCATTCCTGAGCAGGAAACCATGGACAGGCTTGAGCATCACTTAAGAATATAAAACACTTTGGGGAATTTCAAAGGTGTCTGAACAGTGTTTTGGATGAAGACAAATTATATGTTAAGGGTGACTCTCAGGTCCTCTGCTGCTTTATTTTAATTGCACCACAAGAAGAAAGTTACCACAAGCAACCATCCAACACAGACAGGGAAGAAAACATCTTTTCACCAACATCTGAGTTTCTCTGCCTTTGTCTGGTTAAAGTCTGAAGCCTCTTTATACTGAATCTGAGTGTAAAGTTCCTCATGGCCACATGTTGGGAGGATGGGGCTGTTTTATGAACTGTCACAGATGGTTTAGCATAATCCTAGCACGGGACACAGGGCCCCACAGCTGGGGAGGTACAAAGTGTAGGATTTGTACATAGCCCTGTGAGGCATTTTCTGTGTGATAAGAACAACTCCCTTCCAGTGCAGAAATTTCCTGCAGGCAGATCCTGCCCTGTTACTAGCATTTCTGATGGAGGAAATTTCCAGAGAATCTCAGTATGGACAAATCAGCCTTGTTGAGACAACACTGTGGGGGCGTGAGTCTTTTATTGTGACAAAAATCGAGAAAGAAGCCTGCCTTTATATTGCCAGGAATAGAAAGGCTGCATTTAACACAGAAGAGTGGAGACTCCCACTTTGTTTACCAAACTGTGATCTCTTGGAGATGCTGATGAATTTTGTGCTGTTAGGAAAAAAAAGTTTAAAAAGAGAGAAAAGAGTAGAAGTGGAAAAGAAGGAAAAAACTAGAGGAAAAGGTCAAAAGCTGCTCAGGCTGGCTGTATCCATTAGATGGCACTGCTGCCAGATTCAGCACTGCAGCTTCAGCACGGTGGTTGCACAGGTCTGCCATAGATTAAAAACTTCTCCCACAGCTACTTTTTAAAAGAGGATTAAACCAGGACTGAACACTGAAACCTTTCAGAGATAAAACCATCAGGTACAGGCAGCAGGTCTGGGCCCCACAGCTGGGCTCCTTACACAGAGCAACACTTAGGAATTATCATCTCCTGTGGGCAGCAGGGTTGAGGTGAGGTCTGCTTTGCATCAGTTCAGCCAGCCTCTGGAGTTTAAAATACAATAATTAAAAAATACTGGCAAATCATTGTCTTTGGACTTCCTCAATTTCCTCAAGTGTCAGATTAAAAGTAATGATGTTCCAGATCCCACCTGAAGGGCAAATTTCTGCTCCCCTAGCCAGTGTACTCATTTTATTGAATGGGCCCTTTTTAATTGCTTGTTGTTTTCATTAAGCGTTGCTCCAAATTTCAACAATATTACAAGTCAGACACAGCAGACTTTTAAGAATGAAGCACCATTTATTCTACTATTACTTTTTTCACCTCCCCTCTGCAGCTTAGACACAAACACTGTATTTAGAGGACAGTGTATGCAAACTACACATTACAGCCTGTGTATTCAGTGCATATTTTTAAGCCAAGACCTCAAGGATGAACTGTCATTGGCAGTAACTTTTCTTTCCCAAATTCTTGTGGAATTCTTTGGAGTCATATACAATTATGTCAGTGATTTGTTCCTGCAAGTTCCTCACAATACAGCAGCTCTTCATTTTAGGATTCTAAATGCATATGTTTTGGTAGATGGTTCACAGTCCAGGCAGGCTCCAATGGACATGTTCTGTTTTCCATAAATGATGCCCAGGTAAAAAATGGGAATCTGAACATTTATTCAGAATTGCCAGATGTCAGACAGCCCAGTCAGAGCTGCCACCTGGAGTCTGTGTACATAGCAGAGCCCTGATGTGCTGGGCTTTCTGCTCATGAACTGGCCATCTGTGCAGGGCCTGGGAACATACTTCCATCCAAAACTTTCCATCTGGAAATACAGGAGCTCTGTGCTCAAGCTTTGTCTATAGTTGCAGAGACAGATTCTTTTTCAGATTCTTTCATCCACACCACCAGTAGAATGTGAAAAAAAATGATGACTTTTGAAGGTATGCACCAATTCAGCAAATAAACATTAGATGGCTGCATTAAACTGGGAGATATAATCCTCTTTGTTGTCACAACCTGGTCATATCCAAGGCCACATGCTAAATATTTATATGAATCGTGGTATCTTCAATAAACTACTAAATGTTCATACTGCAAATGCAGAATAGATTATTACCTCATGTCCACACTTCTCACTACTGTTAGTTCTCAAAATACATATACTCCTTGTGCTGTGGCACATTATTGACCCCTCCCTATGCAGTCTCTTCCAGACAGGACATGAGTGAAATCTTCATCCCAGGCTGTCCCTGCTGCACAGGGCAAGGGGGCCAAAATGAATCCTGTATTTCACAGGCTGGCTACACAGTTCTTGGGCTGTCACCAGGAGACACACACAGTCATCTTCTCAGACTCAAATGAAGGATCTTTTTTAGAATTTCAAGACATATGGATTTGCATTTATTAATTTCCCCATTGCCTGCCAGGACTTCCAAAATAGAAAGTATTTCTCCATTTAGACTGATAACAAAGAACTCTCCTAGGCAGCAATTACAGAATATTCCTAAAGCAGAAGCTAAAAACTGATAAGCAGTTTTTAAAAGTTATTTTTAAGCTACCCTTTTAAGTGGAGAGCAAACTAAGACTGCATTTGGGCCCTCTGCAATGAGACCAAGCTAAATAATACTTAGCCACTCCAACAGAAAACAGACCCTGTACCCCTGCCATGTAATACCATCCCCACTACACTAGCTCATATGCCATGATGTGATATTATTATTATTATTATTATTATTATTATTATTATTATTATTATTATTATTATTATTATTATTATTATTTCTGTGACTTTGTGTGGCATTCTTCAGGCATGGCCATCATGTTCCTCTCACCCCACTGTGTAGGAGGAGTGAGTTGGGAGTAATTCCACTGAAGCCAGTGGCACTGAACCCCAGTAATGCTGTTAAGATCTTGTATATTCCAGAGCACAGCAGGAGAAGGTAGCCTGAGCTTTCCTACCTGCACTGCTTCCCCTCCATTGCTACCCTGTGAAATATTGTCTGCATTCAGTATCTGTGAAATGCTTGGATTTATTTATGATTTATTCACTAAAACATAACTGCAGCTGTATATTTTAAGGGCAACAGTGACAATCAGAATATTTTACACCAAAGCTATAACGAAAACAGGGCATTCACCTTTGTGCCATGCCTGAGGATGTTTATTTTACAAGTAATATATGACCATGTGAATAGTTCTGTTTTCAAAAAGTATACAAGATTTTATGCAGAATGGGTATGGGTTTCTGACTGTGAAGAAGTGACATTTTCCAGTGTAATAGCAGATATGTCACATTTTCCAATAAACTAGCCAGTGATAGAAATAAATCTACTAGGCTCACAGAAGTGGATTTACTTTGCTGTTACTCTATGGAAGTTACTTCTAGTTCTGCATTAAACATACAACATCACAACTTACCTTAGAAATGGTAAAATTATATGGGTTTCAGAAATACACATTAGGACAAGATTAAAGAGGCAATGAATTATACCCCAAGGAGTAGTATATTATTATTCAGTACTGTTGCAATGCCATTAGAATGAAACAGGATGTTGGAAAACCTTAAATATCAACTGATCTATTACAAAGCATCTAAAATCAATGTTTTGATAATCTTCAATTGATCTGAACAACGGGGAGAAATGCAAAAACGTCACCCCTAAGTTAAAGAAGGGCAAAAAGGAGGACACAGAGAATACAGGCTGTGCTGCCTCACCTCAATCCATGGGAAAGTGATGAAGCTGCTAATCTTGGAAGCCATTTCTTGCAGATTAAGGACAAGAAAATCATTAGGAGTAGCCAGCATGGCTTCACCAAGAGGAAGTCATGCTTGAGCAGCTTGATCAACTTCTATCATTCTCTAGCTGACCTGCTGGATGAGGGGAGGGCAGTGGTTTTATCTGGTTTGTGTCCATTGACAGTGTCTCCCATGAGATCCCTCTGGCCAAGCTGTGGATGCCTGGGCTGGATGAGCAGAGCCTGGGATGGGATCAGAACTGTCCCAATGGCCAGGCCTGAGGGTGGTGATGGGATCAGAACTGTCCCAATGGCCGGGCCTGAGGGTGGTGATGGGATCAGAACTCTCCAAAAGGCCAGACCTGAGGGTGGTGATGGAATCAGAACTGTCCCAATGGCCGGGCCTCAGGGTGGTGATGGGTTCAGCACTGTCCCAGTGGCCCGGCCTGAGGGTGGTGACCACCAGCACAAAGTCCAGCTGGAGGCCAGTGAGCACTGGTACCCTAAGGGTCCATTTGTGTCCAGTCCTGTTTAACACCTGTGTTAAAGGTCTCAGTGAGTGAGTGTGGTTTCAGCAAGTCTGCTGATGACACAGAACTGGGAGGAGTGGCTGGTACATCACAGGGTCATGCTGCTGTCCAGAGGGATCTTGACAGGCTGGGAAAGAGGTCTGACAGGAGCCCCATGAAGTTCAGCAAGGAGAGATGCAAAGTCCTGCACCTCAGGAAGAACATCCCTATGCACCAGAATGTGATGGGAGGCTCCCAGCTGGGGAGCAGCTTGGCAGAAAAGGACTTGAGGGTTCTGGTGGAAAGCAAAATGAACATGATCCAACAGTGTGTGTACCTTCCCAGCAAGGGTGGAGAATGGTGTCCTGGACTGCCCCAGACAAATACTGCTGGGAGGTGGAGGGAGGTGATCCTTCCTCTTTATACAGCACTGGTGAGACCAAACTTTGAGAGTCTGGATTTGTGGTCCTCAGTATGAGAAATATGGATATATTGGATACAGTTGGTATGTCCTTGGTAACAAAGGGTCACAAAGATGGCTGAGGGACTGAAGCATATTTCATATGAGAAGAAAAGCTGAGAGAGCTGGGACAACACAGTCTAGAGGAAAGAAGGCTCAGGGGGAATATTGCTAATGTATATAAACATCTGAAGGGAGGAGGCAAAGAGGACAGGACTGGTGGTTTCCAGTAGTGCAATGGGCACAAACTGGGAAGATCCCTCTGAATAGTAAATCCTATTTACTGAGGAGCTGACTGAGCAATGGCTGAGCAATAGGTTGCCACAAAAGATGGTGGAATCTTCATCCCTGGAGATAATTAAAAAACTTCTGGACATGGTCCTGGACAACTGGCTCTAGAAGACCCTGCTTGAGCAGGGGATTGGACCAGATGACCTTCAGAGATTACTTCCAACTTCAACCATTCTTTTATTCATTTTTCAATAAAGTTGTTCTTTACAGGCACAGGGATAGTAGGAATTTTGAAAAGACTTCCATGGTGCTAATATGTCCCAACAAACTCCTAGACACTGCACAGAGAAGATTTTGTAATCAGTTCTTTCCAAGTCTCTCCTCTGTAATGAAACACACTGATTTAGCTGTTCCTGAGAGTTGCAAAGTTTATTTAGACTAATCTCATCCTCAGGACCTTGCCCTACAAGTGACCTCCTTCAAGTTATTGAGGGGACAGCTCTTGGGAAGTGCTATTTGAGATGACTCAGGAACTTTAGAAATAAACACTTCAATCCACTGCAATTGTCCACTTTCACCAGACATTAGAAAATTGGAATTAAATTATCTTGTTTAGCTAAAAGGAACACATGTGGCCCCACATTTATTTTGAGTTAGACATTCCAAGGAGGGAATAACTTATGTTAAAAAGCAGCTGAAATGTATAGAGATTCTGTGGACAGAAAAAACTTGAATCTGCCTTTGAAGCAAAGTCTTAGGCTTAACAGACTTAAGACCAATTAACTGAAGGTGTGAAGTTAATGCACAGAAGCTAAACTGCATTAAACTCCCTTGTGGAAGCTCTCACTTAGAAATAAATTTGTTTTATTTCACTGGAGCTTAATTCTCCCTTGGATGAATTTATGTGCATTAACTCCCATCCTTAAGTTAATTCATTTGAACTTTCCTGAGCTTCCCCCTTCCATAAGCCTTCAAAAGCCAAGGACTAAGCAGTGTTTCCCTCAGAATACAGAAGAATAAAGGATAAACAGATTCAGAGAATTCATTGTCTGGCCATATACCAGGATGGCAGGCAACAAGAAACTGGACCAAAAACTCAGGAATTAGAAGGTGGGTGGTCTTCACAGAGAGGGAATGCACATTAGTAAGTCCTCACTATCTGGAGAAAACAGCAACAAGTCTGTTTAAAGAGCAGGATCAGCAGGCAAGTGGCTGTGCCAGACAATACAAAGGCAAATTCAGAAATGCTTGGAGTTAATGTATCTGCTTCTTCCTTCCATTATTTTTACCTTCTCTCTTACAGCTTGTAAAGAAATAACTCAATATTTCTTCTAATTATTTCTTCACTAGGGAGAAGTGAGGGATGCTGGGTCAACTTAAATGAGAGAAGAGCAAGTTCTTCCATGATGCATCACCAGTTCAGTTATTTCTTGCTATGAATGATTGATTGATGAGTGATTTATTTCAGCAGTACCATTGAATTCAGAACAACTACCATGTAAATAAAGACACCATATGTACATGTTTCAGTGTTTGCAGGACTGTAACCTAAAAGAAAAGATTTACCAGTGCCTGATATTAGGCCAATACCCTTGAGTCCTCCATCACGTTATCTTCCCCTGTAGGTAATCATGTTAATTTCCCCTCCGAATTTATATCAAGGCATTACTGTGATTCCCAGCCTAAAACACACTTTGAAATGTAACAATGGTAATGCATGTTACATTACAAAAATATGTATTAGAGCTTGCACAAAATTAAATTTGTGATGCTTCCTGAAGTAGATGTTAGGAAATGTGCATCTTGCCAGTACAGCTAGCAGCTTACACCAGAAATACTTACTTCTGCCTATTACCTTATTTCTGATCTACCGTTTTTTAGAAGATTTTGACAAAATTTTAGTGACCAAAGCCATGTGCTTGTGAAATTAATATGCAAGGTGAAACAGCCACCATTCTTTTCTTATTTTTGCTGTCAGAGTTTAGGTTTCTCCTGAGTAGAAATTGCTAAATGCAAAATTATGCAGTGTTTTTCAGTACATACTCAATGTATGCAGTTTCATATAAAGCCTTACTGTGCTGTTGCTCAGACCTACCTGTTTCTGCAGATAATCTTGTTCTTGTGCTTTTCTTCTCAAAAATCATGGCCAAAGATTTGCCTTGCATCAAAGGCAAATACTGAAAGATTAAGGTATTTCAAGTTTATAATCATTATACACATTAAAATATGAAATACTTCTTGCACATTTAAATTCACCATTAGAAAAGTTGCAAAAGCGGGGGGGGTTGTTACCTGTGGTTTTTCTCCTGCCCTTCAATAAATTTATTAGCAGTGGAAAGGTTAAAGGCAAAGAAGTAATTCTAGGCCCAAAACTGACTGCATTTTGGCACTCAATTTGAGCCAGCATTAAGGAGAACTCAGATACTAATTTAATCCCATGCAGGGAAGTGTCTTCCATTTTCTACATTTAGTGCTATGTGTGCACCACCCGTGGATGGATGGGGTTAGCTGACAACGGGGGGGTAGCTGCACAAACCTGCTTAACCTTTCCACTCACAAATTCCTCTGAAGTGTTAATATCTCTGGGCACTTTCCAGGAAGGCTCTTTGATTTATAGCACATGATTTACAGTATTTAAGAGCTCAGGAGATTTTGTTTTGTACAAGACATCTGAAATGCTTTTTCACAATACCCTTCAGAACAGTGTTTATTTCAACATCTGAAGGACCTAAATGACAGTTAAAGCATTTTACCTCTCCTTTGTGCTTTATCCTTTGTTTCAAATCTGATGCCATCCACAGCAAATACTTCAGTTCATCAGCTGTGTAGTTCTGTAGAGTAAGGAGGTCCCGACCTTTCAGGTTCATTTGAGCTGATGTCCCACACCTGTGTCAAAAGAGAAAAAAAAAAAAAAAGTATATTTTTTTGCCATTCAATGCTAAATTGTACATGTGCTAAAGCCAGTGAGAAAGCACCTGAAATCTCTCCCACTCCCCTCACATGACCCAGCTGGATCGTCCTGATAGACTGTGTTAATTAGTTTAAATAACTCCTGTCAGACAGGCACAGCATGCCACTATGCACTGTATTGATGGACACTGTAACAATATTTCAAATTGTGTCAGAGAATGTATATTAGATGTATTTTCTTCTGTCTTCTGAGATGCATATGGCAACTGCATGCTGCCTGTCAAATAAAGCCATTCAGAACCTGGTAAAATGATTTATATTTAGATCCCAAAGCTGCCCTTTCAGGGTACAGAATAACAGAAATGGATCTTGGTGCTGTTTCTCCCTCCTTTATGCTTTATGGGTGAGTAGACACTTGCCACATTCCAACCCCACTCTCACAAAAGGTGGCATTTCTATAAATGTATATGAAATCTCTTCATTAAACTGGAGAAAAGGGTAAAAAACCCAACAGAACAGCCTTACTGTATCACACAAGAGACGTTCTGGACATGTGGTGTTTATTCAGTGTATTCTGGCCTCCATCCAGATTGAGGACTCCAGAATCACATGAAACTGGGTGTTGATAATCACCCACAGAAGTTACATGATCAAATTTCCTCTAGCTTAGGCATCTTAATGACAGTCTTGTCAATGCCCATGTTTCACAGGCTAAAGATTAACAGGGAAGTGTGGCAGTTCAGCCCTTTCTCTAGCTCTGTACTTACAGCCCTCCTTAGCACTACACAACCCACGCTGTACTCTTGCTAAGGTTTTGATGGGTATGAGCTAAACATGTCTTTTTATTTAAAGTCAATATTTTTAGACTGATCTAATGAAATCAGTCTAATCTTATATCTCTATGTATTTTTTTGAATTTAAATTTTTTTCTAGACTTATTTCAACTTTAATTTTAAAATAATTATATTTGGGAGGCCAAAGCAGTGCAAAGACGTCGACTGAGTGTGGCTAATAATTTTCTATTTCCAATGGTATTTGTGTTTTATATTTCCCTTTAGCTCACTATTGAGACTCGCTCAGATGCAGCGCCTGCTAATTGCCAAGCTCTGAAGTCCACAGCTAGGAAAATATTCCCAGATATACCCCTGTGAGGCTTTGGACACTGTCCCACATGACAGCTCAGGCCCCACACTGCAGAGCTGTGGCTTTGGAGGGTGGGCTGTGCAGGGCATGAGCCACGGGCCAGGTGGATGCAGCCAGGGACCTGTGGGCAGAGGCTTCATGTGCAGCTGGAGGCCAGGGATGAGGGCTGTCCCTCAGGACTCTTGTTCCACTTAGGTTTAAGCCATTTCAGAGCATTCTGAATCCTTTCTTTCTGTCCCATTCCTTTTCAGTAGGTCCTGCTTTGGTTTTCAGGGTGCCACTTTCCCAGCTTAGTGTTCTTCGTGTCCTCCTTTCACTTCTGCCTTTCTTTGCCCGCTCTGTTTCTTTTCTACTGTCCACCTGTACCTGTGGACAGTAGAAAAGCAGCTCGGCCAAAGAGCCTCACCACACTATGTGCTAAAACAGCCCTTGGTGAAGTTATGAAGGCTGATCGTGAAATGCCTTTTTAGATCTTGCTCCACTTGGGTTTCAGCCCTTTCAGAGCTCTGCCTTTAAGGGCAGGAACATCTTTTCCCTCTGGAAACTGGAATTACAGATCAATGCAGTGTGTGCCATGGATAACAGAGGGGAATTACTGAGCTCCTGGGGTGCTGTTTCAGCCATGCCTCACAAGGGAACTGTGCAGGTCTGGGTGACAATTTCCTGGAGCTGTGTGAGCTCCCAGAACAGACAACAAATGTTTGCTGGACATTTTCAAGCACACTCAAGCATGAAGCAGAGGGAAGAAGAAAATGGAAGGGCATTCATAAGTCAGATAGTTTCTACCACACTATGAAAAGCAGTCCACCAAGATAAGCTACTGAAATCCACCCTGGAATACCAAGACAATTAGTTTGTAATCATGGGATTGGCTTTAATTTTCAGTGTATATATTCTGAAGGAAAACAGTTTCATAACTGAGACTTCTTTAATTACTTTAAGTTTTCAGAACAGGGATTTGCTTTTTTAACATGTTTGTGAGGAAAAAACCAAACTTGTCCTGCTTTCAAATCTATGCAATTGCTTGCTGCTCCCTCCTCTCCTTTGCCTCCTTGTTTTCAGAACAGCTTTGGGGCTGCTCCTTGTTTTTCTCATTTCAGCCTGCAATTCCTTCCAGGGATTTAGAGATTATCTAATCTAAATTTGCCAAACAACAGCTTCTGTTCATTGGTCTTGTTTCACCATCTGGCATAATTGAGAAGTGGACTGAGAAATATTCATCACTTAATTCCTCCACTGGCAGATAGTGAAGTACTTAAATTGGTTACTCAGAGAGGATTCGGAATTACCATCCTGAAGTATTTTCAAGGTGTGGCTGAGCAAAGGCATAGCTGCTCTCATATGGTGTTTGACAGGCTGCAAGCAGAAAGTTGGACTAGAGATCTGCTCCTGACCTACTGAAGATTCTGTTTTATTGCTATGACCTCCAAGAAATTTGCTCCCTTCCCTGTTATCCATATCTGAAAGAGGGGCAGAAATGGAAAAATTAATTCCAGAGAAGGAGCATGAGACAACATACCAAAGTTAAAATGTAACGGGCAGAGTTGCAAGGTCAAGCAGTTTTGGCTTCTTCCTTTGTGAGCAGGGACAGCATAACTTTGGACTATTAGCACAGACTCACAGACATTAGGTTATCCTGCAGTACCAAACACTGTGCTTAGCTGGTAATACTCACAGACAGTGGTGATAGCTTATGCCAATGTTATGCTATAATGTTAAAAAACCCACCAAAAATAACAATGCTGTTTGTGGAACTTAGCAAATCAGATTACTTCCTCATAAAACCAGCTTTACTACAGCTGTTTTCCAAATTTGCTTTTCCATCACCTCTGTTAACTGCAGAAATTTCCCAATTGGCTTCAATAAAAATCCAAAATTCATAAAAAAATTACCACCCAGCCTTTAGGACTGCTCTAAAATTGCAGGAAATAAATCACAGAACTTGGAAAACATTTGGTTTTCATATGATGTAATGTGTAAATATGAACAAAAATTATTTATTACATATTAGGATTCCTGTGAATGTGAAATTTCTGCATATTGCTTTCTAGAACTAATCACCAGTTATGTAACAAGTGTTAATTCTATTCTTATTGAAGCTGACCTAAAACCATGAGAAAAACATGGAATTAAATTTCATCTCTAAAATTTTAACCTGCTTTTGGAGATGTGACAAACCTGAGAAGCAGCTTAGGGAAATGTTGTCATACTTCCCTGAAATCAAGGGGGACAGGCACAGTTGTGTGGGGGCAGAAAGAACCCCAAGCCAGGTCACAGAGGCAGGTCTGTCTGCTTGACTCTGAATCTCCCATCACATCATGCTTTTCCTGCATGCCTCCAGGGTACATAGAGACACAAAATAATGAGGCAGAGATTCACCTTGCAGCTTCAAGGAGAGAATTCCCCACCCAAACTGGTCACGATATATGTCCAATTGCAGAAAGATTACCTGTACTTTTTTCAGATAGTTATTTACTGGTTACAGTACCTGCAGCACACACTGACCTCAAGAATAAGCATTCCTTCCTTTGCAGCTAAATCCCACAGAAAAAATTAATGGTATCCCACAAACACTAAAAACAGATAATCCTCCAGTCTCCTCAAGTCACAAAGCTTCCTGCCTGGTGAGGTAAAAAGACACAAAAATTGCAGAGAAACGCCCCCTCCCAGAGCCTTTCTCTGAAACACTCACTCCTTCACTGGATTCTGCTGCTTTTGCCTCCAGGTTTCTGACCAAACACTACACACCAGATTAAATTTAAGGATAAGCTCACCAAAACTGTCGCAGCAGCTGCTTGCTGGTCCCTGCAAGTTTTGCAGTGCTGATGAAATTCCTCCCATTAAGCAGCATCTTCTGTTTGCATGAAGACTTCTTTTAACCCACAAATAAAGTTATGAGTGAGGAAGGTTTAGGAAGCTGAGAGTGAGCTGTTCAAATGAGGGAAAACCAAGAACCAAGGTCCTTGTTTTGGTTGTTCCAGACAGGGCTAGGCCAGCCTGAGGCTGACCCTGAACATTTTCTTTGGTCAAACCCTACAGATACAGAGATTTCTCCCAGGGCCCATTGCACCACTCACAGTTTGTGTTCTTCTGTGTCAACTCATCATGTCATATCATACCTGTGTCAATACTATTTTGTAGCTATTTCATGTTAAATATTTGTACAGGAGAATGTGCTGATAGAAAAGGGCAAAAGAAGACTTGCAGGATCAGCATGAGCAGCGTGGCCTCCCTAGGGATGGGACTGTGGCCATGGGGGCTCTAGCACAGCCCAGGCAGGGACTGTGGGTCCTGAGCTGAGCCAAAAAGAGGGTTCTCGATCCATGGATATGGAAATGGGCAGGGAATAAAGACTTATTCATGCTTTTGGGGCCCTGACAATAATGCAGTAATCTGCATTAAAGAAATCGATATTTTCCTGAGGGGTTTTGGTGAGGTTTTTTTGTGGTAGTGTTTGCCTTTTTTTTTTTTTTTTTTTTTTTTTTTTTCCAGACCAAGTTTTCAATTATGTTGTGGTAGTGTTGAACAGTGTGGGGTCCAGAAAGTGAAATACTGCAGCCTGTCTACCTCCTTAGGCTAAACTGCTTGCTGTATAATCTGAAGTAGGCCAATTGCTAAATACTAAAGTGATTTCATTTAAGTTTCTACCTTCAGATATAATTGTCAGATAAGATTTTATGCCACCTGCACTGTAGGTGGTTTTGAAATATGACCATTACTTTCTCATTTCCTCCTCTCTGTAAGGAGAGATGCACTAGTGTAAATCAAGCTGATGGCATATGTGTCAGAGAGGGTGATATGTTGAAATTACAATGCGAGGAACTTATAATTAAAACATACAGAGAAGAAGTTTGATTCCCTGGGAAAGATGNTAGATGCACAGCTGTGAAAAAGTCATGCAGGATGATAGCTCCTGGTGGGATTTGTTCAGGACCCCTCATGCTGAACCAAGCCTGAGATGCTTGGGAAATAAATCAGTTTCCAGGGGAAACATCAAACAGAAGTAAAATCCAAGAGAAATTAATAGTAAGGGAGTGGAAGTGAAGAAAGAGAAGAAAGAAGAGAGAGAGAAGAAAGATAAGAAAAGGAAGAAAGAGGAGAAAAAGAAGAAAGAGGAGAAAGAGAAGAAAGAGAAGAAAGCCAGGCCATGGTTTTCCTCTTTGTTGTCCTTTGGCAAATGCCTCCCATGACCTTCAAGCCCAGCCCCTGGGGGCTGAGCGTGAGTCATCACTGACACCCAGGAGAAAAGACAGCAGACAAAGCAGATGTGATTGAGGTGCCAGGGCCTCCAGTCTCACCGTGCAGCCTCAGAGGGAGGGGACAGTGCCAATGCCTCTTTGTCAGGTCACCCCTTATACCAGGTCTGGCTGAGCTGGGGTTCATTTTCCTGTAGAAGCCCTCATGGTGCTGGGCTCTGCATTGGAAGGCAGAAAGGTGGTGATACCACAGCAAGATTTTTGGGTACTGCTGGGCAGTGCTGGCACAGCATCAGTGCTGTCTCTCTGACTTCCCACCCCCTATCAGGAAGTTGGGGGTGGACAAGATCTTGGGAGGGGGCACAGCTCGGACAGCTGACCCAAATTAACCAAAGGGATATTTTATGTCATATGATGCCAGCTCAGGTATAAAAGCTAAGGAAAGGAGAAGGAAGGGGGAACATTCATTATTTTACAATATGTGCCTCCTGCAGCAAAGATGAGGTGCTTAAGTCCTGCTTCCTCGTAATTGGCTGGACATCACTTGCTGATGGGAAGAAGGGAAAAAAAATCTTTGGGTTTCGCTTTGCTTTTGTGCATGCAACCTTTCATTTCTGCTTTAGCTTACTGCCTTCTCTCAGCCTATGCTTCCTGTCTTATTTTCTCTCCTCTGTCCACCTGAGAAGGGGTGGAGATGAAGTGGCTTGGTGGGCACCTGGTGTCCAGTGAAGGCCAATCCACCACACGCCTGTACAGAGGCTGCCTGATCCCGATTCCGACACGGACCAATTTCATAGCAAGCTCCTGTGGGCAAGTGTCACCTAAGAGGAAGGGAGCAGCCAAGATTTACAGATGCCTGCAGTTGAAAAGGAACAGCAAATGCCAGAGGGTCAAAAAAACCCAAAAAAACCCAAAAAACAAAAAAAAAAAAAAAAACCCAAAAAAAACCCCAACACAAAACAAAGCAAAAAAACCCAAAACAAAACAAAAAAAACCAAAACCAAACCAAAACAAAAACCTTACAAAGTTTTATTAGTAAATTATACATGTGGCATGTAAATTGGTGTGTTAGCTCCTTATCTCCTAGTAGGAAGAGAAATAAAAGAATAATAATAAAAAAGGTGAGAAGAGAGAGAAAAGGAGATCATCAGTCCTGGATCCAGTATCGATCTGACCAACAAGAGGTCCAGGGTCCTCATGGCACCACCCGGGCACTGTGGGGGTCGATTTTATAGAGGAGCTTTCCCCGGGAGCTCAGGGCGCTGTGCCGGGCCCGGTGCCGCCCCAGCGCTGCCCGCCCAGGGAGGTGATGGAGCCACCGTCCCTGGAGGTGTTTAAGGAAAGACTGGATGTAGCATTGAGTGCCACGGTGGTGCTGGCCGAAGGTTGTACCCAGTGATCCCAGAGGTTGTTTCCAGTGAAGCTCATCCTGTGGTGCCGGTCCCTCACCCTTCACCCCAGGCTGTTCTCCTGCCCAGGACAGCCCATCCTGTGATGTTGGTCCCTCGCCCCTCACACCAGGCAGTTTTCCCTGCCCAGCACAGCACAGCACAGCACAGCACAGCACAGCACAGCACAGCACAGCACAGCACAGCACAGC